>CM060388.1:141692520-141859090 GCA_030545235.1 Helianthus tuberosus
TCAAATTTATATTACGCTGTTACCCCAAGTTCAAAATTACGAATTTGCCCCTGTGAAAATTTACAATTTTGCCCCTGGTTCAACTTTACAGTACTGCCATCACTTTAGCTTTGGTAAATTACGATTTTACCCCAGTCGAAAAATACAACTTTTCCTCAGTTAAAAATTACAATATTGCCATTGTTTTAGTTTTTTTTTATAAAAACTATAAAAGTGGTTTGTTTTAATTGGTTGACTCGATTTAATTTTTTTTCGTATCAATGAGCTGCCTAACACTCGCTCATTATTCGGCCATCGCCCCGCAACGCGGGCGGGGCATCAACTAGTTATATATAACTAGTGATATTTCCCCACGCTTCGCGGCGGGAATAAGTCGGTATCAATTTGGTTCGTTATAGTACCTGCACTCGATATAGTAATTGAAAGAGAAAGCACTACATCGATAAAAAAAAAACACATATATGTTGTTCAGTTCATATCTGTTCGGTTCGCTTGCATTTTATGTTTATTTTATTTCAACATTACGATATTTTTTTGATAACAGATATTCTGCCGCTATCGTATTAAGTCCAATCGAAACCAATTGAACAACATTTGTATCGGTACCAATATTTTTTTAATTTTTGTTTTTTTGCTTTCAATAAACTGATACTGTATCGCTACCATATTGTACCGAACATCATTGGTACCGGTATACATTCCGTTTTATTGTTTCCTGTTTGAAAACGGGTACTTTGATCGTATCTTAAAAGTTATATGAGAGAACAAAATATACTTAAATCAATTAAAGTAATAAACCAATAAAATAATAAAACCTTAGAAAAAACAATATTGAAAAAAATCAAAAACAATTGTTCCCCTCTTTTTATTTCACGTTAAGATGTATATTTTTAAATGGATATTGTGTCGCTATCATACCAAATTCAATCAAAACCGATTGAATAACATTTGTATCCGTATCAGTATTTATTTTTATTGTTTTTTTTGTTTTTGATGAATTAATATCGTATCGCTACCATACCGTACTGAACAACATCAGTACCAGTATACATTCATTTTTATGATTTCTTGTTTGATAACTGATACTTTGATTGTATCTTAAAAGTTATATAAAAATATATGTTTAAATCAATTAAACTAATGAAACAATATAATAATAAAAACCTAGCAAAAAGACAATATTAAAAAAAAATATTGTTCATTGCCTCTTTCTATTAATATGTATAATAACAATTTGCGTAGCATCTTAGACTACAGTTCCGGTTTCCAGTTTTTGCCCACCTATATTTGCCGGTCATCACCACTGGTATACAATAGCTTCTTAGGAACAACATATACATGTCACCCACCCGCCATGCCCTAAATCCAGCTCCGGCGACAAACGAAATCAAAAGCGACAACTGATCTATTTCATTTCTTCCCTCAATCGTCGCTCTTCTGGCTCAAATCAACCTTACCTCATCCCTGATCTGCCCCAAATAGACATCGGCGAAACAACCACCGCCAAATCATAAGGTCACATAGATGTCTACTTCATAAACCACAACCCAAGTGATGGTTTCCAACTGAGATTAGGGCTCCAACAGGTACAGTTCAACAAACTAGGTTTCTAATTTTAGTTACCTTTATGTTAGTGTTTTCAACTTTGAGTGTTCTTCTTCGCCTTCTGTTTGGGTGGAAATGAATTTCAACTTTAATCTGTTCATGCAATTCAATTCGGAAGTTGCTGCTAATGTGTAAGAACTGTAAAATTGATGTAGAATGCAAATTAATATATTTAAACTAAGTGTGTAAAAGAAAACTGATAATGTTACATATTATTTTGCTGATAATGCAAAATAATATATTATTTTGTATTATTTACAAAGTATGTAACACTAGTGGGATTTGTTTTTTGTAACACCCCGAAAACGTAAATCATTTATTTTAAATAAAATGTTGATAAATAAACAAGTGAACTAACTAGGATTAAAATAACCTAGTTAGGTAAAAGTCTTGTAGTAATTTAAATGGGTTAAAACACTAAAAATAAGAACCAAATGATAGTTGAGGGGCCAATAGTGTTCAATTTGAAACTAATATTAATAAAAAAAAACTCAAACACACTGGTGTGTGCTGAGATCGAACCAGACAAGAGGGGGGGGGCGACTTGGGTGCTTCAAAACCCTAACTTCCACAAATCTCAAAGATTGAAGGTTCAAATCTATTCTAAAACGAAATTCGAGCTCAGATTAATGATCTCCATTGCAAGGGGGTCATAAGGTATGTAAGAAATTGATAGAAAAATCCCTACTTGAAATTCTCATGAATTTAGGAATTCGAAATCTGATGATGCATGTTTGTTTTATGGATAGAATATGAATGATATAGTGTCTAGGAGTAAACCCTAGACAACGATATGTGAAAACATGGCTAATTTCTGAAAATTTCATGAACACATTGAAGGTGATTCATGGGTTTTGTGGGAAACTAGTAAACACTAGGGTTTTGAGTGTTATTCTAGTGTAATATGGTTCATGGAAAGTGATTTCTGAAATATTGATGTTTAATCTTATATGTGATAGCTCAAATGATGTTAATTTCGGCCAAGTAACAAGCCAAGAACTTGAATATAAAAGATATAAAATCCTGCCCTTTAAGTGTTTGTAGAAATGCCTCAAAGAAGGCTCGAAACTGAAATTTTAAAGTTAAAACGCATAAGTGTGATGTTTTGGCAAATTATGTTATATATGATTGAAAAGAGTTCTAAACGCGTTATGATTGAACTCTATAGGAAAAGATACCGGAGCGTCGAGTGGACAAGCCGGTGGCGAATTGCGTTTGAAGGGCGTGCTCTAAAGGTATGTAACTTGATCCGTTGCATTGGGTAAGTTTTGATAATTATCATGTGTATAGTTGAATTGTAGAATAAAGGTTGTGTTGATTGAAGCGACAATGCTCGCTATATGGAATAATAGGTCAAGAATTGGTTAGAACTCGTTTGGTAGTCATCATAACGGAGGATTCCGTAGATGAGCAAAACGGGTTGAATAATGGTGTATTGGTAGAGTCAAAGTTATTTAATAGTTAGCATAGGCGGTTACAATCATACGAGCATGAAGCCATAACATGGATATTGAAATGCTGGTGATAATAAGCCCCAGAAGTTGGGTAAAAAGCGCCTTATGTTTACTATTGAAAAGATAGAAAAACAAGTGTAACTTAATGGGTCGAATAAATACATAGTGATTTTAGTCATTCGGTCCGTAAACCAAATTTTCAGTATAATAAACATTATAGACGCGTCGGTAATTAAATTACAGGCGTATAGGCAAAAGAATCGCCTAAAACGGACTTACGAGTCAAAAGTTATGATAGTTTAAAGTTTATGAATGGAAATTGGTAATGCTGGACTGATACACAGCAACCAGCAACAACATTCTGTTGAAAACACTAGCTCGCGCCGCGCCACGGCCAAAGAGGCTCACCGTCGCGTGACGCGACGGCCGTGGCGTGACGCGACGGCTTGTTGGTCACACGGTCGCGCGGCGCGACCTCCCCACCTCGTTCAAGTTTTTTTTTTATTCCATGTTGATCCAAGAGACTTGTTTATACTTATATTTAAGGTGTCAAAACTAATCTTTTGTGTGGTTTTGACCATAGGTGATGATGGACCTAATCCGGATGGCGATCAAGCGAATTTCAAGAACCGAACACGATATTTTGAAGCTTCCGCGATTACTTAATTATGTTCAAATTAATGTCTATGTAGTTAACACTTAAACACTTGTTCCTTTGTTTTAGGATTCTTAAACTAGTAGTACTTGTCCTAGATGTTAACTTGGTTAAATTTTCCTTATGTTGATATAAAAGTCAAGGTTTTGGTATATTAAGACCTGGTTTTATAATAAAATATTATGAAAACGAGTAGAGTGTTACATTTTTATACGACGAAAATTCAATTTCAATTGATATTAATTTGGTTTGTTATGGTAGTGATACGGTACTTGCATTTCATATAATAACTAAAATAGAAAGTAAAAAAATAAATAAAACCGTGATATGTCCAAAAAGAGAGTATCAATTCCGATACTACTTGACACCGGTACTAGTTTCGATATCAATTTGTTTCGTCACGGTATCGGAACTAGTACCATCAATCACTATAGCCTACGATACTATATACAATTCATTTTTAACAAAATTTATACCAATCAATCACTATAGAAAAAATAATATCACCGGTACATTCAACCTTTTTTAAAATAGTTAGTATAACAACCCTCCTGAATATTTTCGACACCCTAAAAATAATTAAAATACCCCAATATGTCCTAAAATACACCCCATACGCAAAAACGGACCCCGGATACCTTTAATTTAATAAACTAAAAATAAAAACGAATTTTAAGTGTCTCTCACGGGGCGCGTAAGCCACCCCCTTGACCTACGCGGGCCGCGACAGCTCCAATCTCAGGCGATTCCCCAGGCCGCCACGTGTCGGACTCGTGTTAAGGCTACGTGTCAACGCAGCAAGGCTACGGCCTAGTCTACAAGCCCTCGCGGGCCGCATATACCCTGGCCGAGTTTTACGCGGGGCGCGACGAAGACAAATTTCAGCCCTATAAATTGAGGGCATCGGCTTCAGTCTCCGATCGCTCACATTTTCTCTCTCTCGACTTTCTGCATAATTAAAGCTATTTTCGGGTATAATACCCCCCTAAATAACGAAGTTCTACTCTGTTGTAAGTATCATAACCCCGGTTACGTATTAGATACGCTGCCCGATTGATCCAGGGTTCTGTAACGGCTGTCGAGGTTCTGCCTGACGTAGTCGTTGGAATGCCGTCTCGGGGAGGGTATTACTAATGTAAATATTAAGGGTTATTATACTAACACGTGTGCATTTGTGTAAATTATAGATAATCACCAGGAAACCTTTACAGAAAACCTAAGACAACAATGTGAGTAATCTTCTTTTTATAAACTGTTTTTTACAAAACCTTAAATATTTTACAATGTGATTAAGCAGTGATTGAGTCTTTGTAATTCTTCAATTACTGCCGGTATTATAGGGTTTTGTATACATTACTTGATAATCTTCACAATTGGACAACGGGTTAGCCAATGTGTGATATGACCATAGCCACAGATACGGTCGAGTGGCAAGTACTGAATGAGTAATTGTGTAGATATAAACATTGTAATCGCTCTCAATACTGCAAATTAATAAAACTCTTCTTGATTAAACTGGGATTCACTCACCAGTATTTCCCACTGACAAAATGTTTTTTAACGCGTTTCAGGTAACAAAATGTGAAAGCCAACTACAAGCCAGCTGGACAGCACTGAAGGCTTGGAAAAGTGGCTATAAAAGTTACCTAAATAAATAAGATATTTTATTTCAATAAAATGAGATTTATTCCTATAAATCAGTTTGTAATGAAAACTTGGGTTTTATCCCAATATGTTTATTTATATAAAATATGGTGTTTTACTCTGATAAAAATTTCCTAACTACGGTCCTGATGTAATTTCCGTTGCCAAATTGATAAACACCGATACCACCGACACTGAGTTCGCGGCCGCCCATTCCCGGGACAGACAGGGGCGGGGGTTGCGACAGAAGGTGGTATCAGAGCTAAGCCACTGATTCAGCCACAGAAGTGTTCTGCTGACACCAAAATGTATCTAAAGTGTTAGGAAATAAATTAAGAAAATACGTGCATATTTGTATTTTATTGTTGTGTGTTATTTGACTATTTGTTAGTTTACAGTATGAGCGACCAAGGACCATCCGACGCGTTTCGTCAGTTGTCTGGTTCGCCTATAAGCGAAGGCACCTCTTCACAGCCTGCCCTCTCAGGGTACTCAGCTGATAATGAAGAAGGGATATTCGTGTTTAAGGCTCAGTCTGAAGAGTCATTCCCTCCTAAAAAGAGAGGATGGTTCAGTAGGGGAGCACATGAACGTAGGAAACGAATGAAAAAGTTGCAACAACAGAGAGTCCTAGCAGCCGCTAAAAGAGAAACAGATGCCCACGCCCAAGATATGTTAAATAGGAGTTTAGCCAATTTCCATATCCTAGCCACCACAGCAGCCGACCCTAACCTGGAGCAACTGATAGCACCCCAACCACTACCACTATTCCTTAACCAGCCAATGGAAATAGAAAACAACCTAGAAAATCAAGTCGAAATGCATGATTTTAACCCAGAGGAGATACCTAGGGTACCAGCACCCAATCCCTTAGACCCAGACTATGACCCGTGGTGGGATGATAATAGGGACTATGTGCAGCATTACCCAGTCCTAGAAGACATGCCCATGTCGAATCTAGGAGCTTACCCAGGTTTGGACCCTCTAGATCCATATTATAATAGCGATCAATACATTAGGGAAATTTTAGAGAATCCTTACCCGTACCAGGAACCCATGCCCCAGATTCCAAACCCAGTCCCAGCACCTGCACCCCCAATGAGTGTAGAAAATGTGCAAGAGCTCCGAACTTTCAGAGAAGAGATTTTAGAAAGTAGCAAGAGGATGAGACAGGTTGGAGAGCGACTCGTCTGGAAGTACGACGAGCCCAATATGGATTTCTGGATGAATCCATATCAGTGAAGGTGATGGTGGATGTAGTAGTAATAATAATAATAATAATATAATATAATAATATGTGTGTATGTTTAAAAAAAATCATAGCTATGGATGCCTACTAATAGTATAATTTCAATTCCAGTCGTATTGTAACTTTAATTTCAGTATTGGTTTGTATTAGATGCATATTATATATATATATATATATATATATATATATATAAGAAAGAGTAAGTCGCAATGCTCGACGTTTTTGATCAACATGCGTGTTATGTGATTGGTTGTATTAAATATTATTTTGTGATATTAATATGTGGTAAATGTTTAAAAATCAGATGGACAACGAAGTGAACCAGGAAAACCAGAATGATAATAATCAGAACGACAATAACTCGAATAACGAGAATCCAAACAACAATAACAATGGAAACCAAATGGATAATAGTGCCATCCAACACATAGTGGCACAAGGAATTAGAGATGCAATGCCATTTATTATCCAAACTGTTAAGGAAGCTGATAATAAAAGTAAACATAGCAGTAAGCGACCAACTGAACCGGAACATAGCGTAAACAATGGACCCTTACTTCAAGTGCCCATTCCTAAAAGAAGAAGAACCATATCTTATGGTTGTTCTTATAAAGAATTCTGGTCCTGCAAACCAATAGAATTCCCGGGCAATGAAGGACCCATTGCAACTCTACACTGGATTGAAAAGACTGAGGCAGTCTTAAAAATAAGCAAGTGTGCGGAAGAGGATAGGATAATGTTTGCTTCCAATCTGTTTAAGAACTCAGCCTTAGAATGGTGGAACACTATTAGGGGTGTTCATCGGGTTTCGGGTTTTTCGGGTCGGGTTGTTCGGGTTTTTCTCTGGGAAAAATTGACCCGATAACCAACCCATTTAAAGTTCGGGTTAGTCGGGTTTGGGTTATTCGGGTTCGGGTTAGTTCGGGTCGGGTTATTCGGTTTTCGGGTTCAGATGTAAAATGAAAATATATGTTTTTTTTTACAAAATATCATCAAAATTCATATTGTTACTTTATAAATATCATCAAAGTTCAAAAATTAATTGACAATATGCTATTATAATATTTAAAAAGCCCAAAACTTAGTGTTCCATCTATTAAAGACTCAAAATCTAAACACTTTTATAAGAAAAAAAAAAAACAATAAATGTTCGGGGTTTTTCGGGTCGGGTTGTTCGGGTTTTTGGCCTGGAAAAAGTGACCCGATAACCGAACCATTTAAAGTTCGGGTTGGTCGGGTTCGGCTTTCTCGGGGTTCGGGTTTTTGGGGTATTCGCTAATTCGGGTTCGGGTGGCTTTGAATTCGGGTCGGGTTTCGGGTTTTGGATAAAAATGAACAACCCTAAACACTATCCTCCAGTCTAGAGGAAGTGATAGGGTTTATAATATGGAATGGGAGGAATTTAAGAACATGGTAGAAAGGAAATTCTGCCCGTCCAATGAAAAGGAACAGATAGCAAATAAGTTTTTAAACCTTAGAATGACTGGAGTAGATAGTAAGTGTTATAGTACTACATTCTTTGAATATGCTAGAATAGTACCAACCCTTCCATCACCAGAACCAGTGCTGATCTCCCGTTACATCTGGGGATTAGTTGGGGAGATTAGGCATGTAGTCAAGGCAGCTAGACCTCAAACCATAGAAGAAGATGTAGAACTAGCAAATACCTTGACAGATGAATTAGTGCGTACACGGGAATAGGATCAAAGGAGGAACCTAGCTCAAAGGCTTACCCAGGAATTCCCTTCTGGAAATTCCAACCGTGGGAAAAATGTAGGTTCTACCTCTGCACCATATTGCAAGCATTGCAAAAGGAATCATTCTGGAAGATGCTCCATATACTGCAATTTTTGTAAAATATCTGGACACAAGGAAGAAGACTGCAGGAAGAAACTTAACAACAGGGTATGCTACAACTGCGGAGAACAAGGCCACATCAAACCAAACTGTCCGAAACTAGCTCCAGATGCGAACAACAAGAACACTAAAAATGCTAGAGCATTTGTTCTGACTGCAGAAGAAGCAAAGATGATTCCAGACGTGATAGCCAGTACGTTTTTAGTTAATGATGTTTTTGCTAAAGTATTATTTGACCCTGGTGCAAACCAAAGTTTTATTAATACTTCATTTTGCAAACTTCTAACTCAATCATTAACTAAACTCCCATAAGAATGTCTAGTAGAGACAGCTAATGGAGAAACCATTAAGATTTTTTAAATCTTACAGGGAGCAAGAATAGAATTTTTAAATCAAAAGCTTATTGCAAACCTTTACCCAATGAATCTGGCAGGATTTGATGTTGTATTAGGAATGGATTGGTTAATAGCCAATAAAGCCAGTATTTTATGTGATCAAAAGTCAATTCAGGTAAATTCACCAAAAGGTGAAAAGATCACAATTAAAGGAGATAAGCCATCTAGATCCACGAAATTCATCTCTGTGATGAAAACAACAAGTTATATAAGAAAAGGATCATTAGTGTATTTGATTTCCATAATCACTAACACTAAAGGAAAAGAACTAAAAGATATTCCAGTAGTATCCCAGTTTTCAGATGTGTTTCTAGAAGAATTACCAGGACTACCGCCAGACAGGGAAGTTGAATTTAGAATCCATCTGCTACCGGGGACAGCACCAATTGCCAAAGCACCTTACCGATTGGCACCCGCAGAAATGCAGGAACTGATGAAACAACTAGACGAATTGTTGGAGAAAGGATTCATACAGCCAAGTTCATCACCGTGGGGAGCACCAATCTTATTCGTTAAAAAGAAAGACTGATCGATGCGTATGTGCATTGACTACCGCGAATTGAACAAGGTCACGATTAAGAATCGGTATCCATTACCAAGAATCGATGATATGTTCGATCAATTGCAAGGAGCTCGATTTTTCTCTAAAATCGATTTAAGGTCAGGATATCATCAATTAAAGGTACAGGAAGAGGACATTCCTAAGACCGTATTCAGAACAAGGTATGGCCATTATGAATTTACTGTCATGCCATTTGGTTTAACCAATGCCCCAGCTGCATTTATGGACATGATGAACCGAATATGTAAGCCATATTTGGATAAATTCATAATTGTCTTCATAGATGATATTCTCATTTATTCTAAGAGTCAAGAGGAACATTCAGAGCATTTGCACGCACTTCTAAGTTTACTAAGGAAAGAAAAGCTTTATGCAAAATTTTCAAAGTGCGAATTTTGGTTAGAACAGGTACAATTTCTTGGACATCTAGTCAATCATGAAGGA
This sequence comes from Helianthus tuberosus, assembly GCA_030545235.1. NCBI lineage: Eukaryota > Viridiplantae > Streptophyta > Magnoliopsida > Asterales > Asteraceae > Helianthus > Helianthus tuberosus. The sequence continues at coordinate 141,702,386 of CM060388.1, forward strand.
ATTCATGTGGATCCCACCAAGATCGAGGCTATTACCAAATGGAAAACCCCTGAGTTGCCAACCGAGGTTAGAAGTTTCTTAGGATTGGCCGGTTATTATAGAAAATTTATTCAAGATTTTTCTAGAATAGCCATTCCCTTGACTAAGATAACCTGTAAATCTGTTAAGTTTGAATGGGAACCAAAGCAGGAAGAAGCGTTTAGAATTCTTAAGCAAAGATTAACCAACGCACCCATACTAGCGTTACCAGAAGGAACTGAAGACTTTGTAGTCTATTGTGACGCTTCTAAGTTAGGCTATGGATGTGTATTGATGCAACATCAAAAGGTTATAGCTGATGCATCTAGACAACTTAAGAATCATGAAGAGAATTATTCAACCCATGATTTAGAATTAGGAGCTATAATTTTTGCCCTTAAGATTTGGAGACATTACCTTTATGGTAGTAAGTTTACCATTTTACTAATCATAAGAGTTTAAGGTATGTTTTCGGGCAAAAGGAGTTGAATATGTGTAACACCCCTCGGTAAAACCAACACCCTCATAATATTCTGACACACAAATATATTATAGAATGTCCCAATATGTCTTATATCACACCCCGTATGTGAAAACCAAGCCCGAATTATGTTATATTATTTAAATAAAATATAAAAGCTTAAATTTAGGGCTGAGGCGGGCCGCGTAAACCCACCCCAAACCCTTACGCGGGTGGTATGAAGGCTAGAATCAGAAATCGTTGATTTCTTTAGTTAAAGCGGGCCGCGTAAGAGTTCTCGATAGTGTACGCGGGCCGCGAGAGACTTACAACGCGGAGACACCAGATGCCGACACATGTCGATATCGTGTCAAGCCTAGTGGTGATCCGGACAAGCTATGCGTTGACCCTCGGTTTGACGCGGGCCGCGTAAGGCTTCGCCTTACTTTACGCGGGCCGCCTGGGAACCAGATTTCAGCACTATAAATAAAACGCATCAGTTTTCATTTTCCGTCGCTCATTCTCAATTCTCAAATCACAATTTCTGAAGTAGTAGAAGTTATAGTCGGGTATTATACCCCTAATTAGCGAGGTTCTACTCCGTTGTAAGTATTATAACCCCAGTTTCATAATAGTTACGCTGCCCGATTGATTTAGGGTTCCGTAACAACTGTCGTGGTTCTGCCCGACGTAGTTGTTGGAATGCCGTCTCGGAGAGGGTATCATTAATATTTTCAAAGGGTTATGATACTAACCAATGTACATTTGTATAAATTATAGATTATATCCAGGAAACCCTTACGAAAAGCCTAAGATAGCAATGTGAGTAATCTCCTTTCTGTTAACAGTTTTTACAAAACCTTAACTGTTTTACAATGAAATTAAGCAGTGATTGAGTCTTTGTAGTTCTTCAATTACTGTCGGTATGTTGGGGTTTTGTATACAAAATTTACTACACTGTGAGTAGTAAGTCAAGGTTGACAGTACGTTACCATTGGACAATGAGTTAGCCAATGTGTAATATGACCCACAAGTTAGTGGATTGATAGTACCAAATGGAGTAATTGTGTAGACATAAACAATGTGATCGCTCTCAATACTGTTTTAATTGATAAAATGTTTCTTGATTAAACTGGGATTCACTCACCAGTATTTCCGACTGACAAATGTTTTTAAAACGCGTTTCAGGTAACCCAATGTGACAGCCAATTAGTAAAAAGCCAGCTGGAGAGCACTAAAGGCTTGGGGATAATGTGGCTATAAAAGTTACCTAATAAATGATGTTTTAAATTCAATAAGATACGGTTTATCCCTATAAATGTATTGTAATAAGAAACTTGGGTTTTACCCATGTGATTATTAATATGAAATATGGTGGTTTTACTCTGATAAACATTTCCTAACTACGGTCCTGATGTAAATTCCGCTGCGAAATTAAATAACTGATACCACCGAAACTCTGAGATCGCGTCCGCTTGTTCCCGGGAATAAGGGATCGGGGGTTGTGACAGAAGGTGGTATCAGAGCCTAGCCATTGGTCTGAGCCAAAGAAGTGTTCTGCTGACACTTAAGTTCTAAATTTTGTGTTAGGAAATAGTGGAAATATATGCATAACTGTAATTATTTGTTAAGTGTTATTTAACTATTTGTTAGTTTACAGTATGAGTGATCAAGAACCCTCAGACATGAATCGTCAGTTATCTGATTCACCTAGGAGTGAAGGTACATCATCACAGCCTGCCCTTTCGGGGTATTCTGCTGATCAGGAGGAAGGAATATTTGCCTTTAGAGCTCAATCTGAAGAGCCATTTCCTAATAAGAAACGAGGATGGTTCAGTAAAGAAGCTTTTGCTCGTAGGAAAAGAATGAGAAAATTGCAACAACAAAGAGCCTTAGCAGCTATTAAGCGAGAGACAGATGCCCATACGCAGGATATGCTTAATAGAAGCCTAGATAATTTCCATATCCTAGCTACAACTGCTGCTGACCCAAGTCTGGAACAACTAGTAGCCCCACAATCACAAAACCCTTTAGATCCCTATTACCATGATAAATACTTCAGGGAAATCTTAGAGGATCCTTACCGATTTCAGGCACTTTTACCCCCATATTAGGAACCCGCACCCTAGATTCCAAACCCAGTCCTAGAACCTGCACCCCCAATTAATGCAGAAAACGTGCAAGAACTTAGGACTTTCGGGGAGGAAATTTTAGAAAGCAGTGAGAGAATGCGTCAGGTGGGAGAGCGTCTTGTATGGAAATACGATGAACGCAATATGGATTTCTGGATGAATCCATATCCTTGAATAAGATGGTGAAATGGTAGTAATAATAATAATAAAATAAAATAAAATTATGTGTGTATGGATGCATAGTACTATTAGTGTAATTTTCTTTCTGTTGGTATTGTAATCTTTATCTCAGTACTAGTGTGTAATAGACGCATAGTATATGAAAACAGAGTACAAGTCGCAATGATCGACGTTTTTGGCTAGATTGCGTGTCATGTGATTTACTATATTAACTATTATTTGTGATATTAATATGGGGTAAATGTTTAAAATTCAGATGGCCGACGAAGAAAATCAAGGAAATCTGAATAACGATAATAAGAGTAACATTAACGGGGTTAATGAAGATCCAAGCATCAATAACAATGGAAATCAAGTGGATAATAGTGCTATCCAACACATAGTGGCACAAGGAATTATAGATGCAAGGCCATTTATTCTTCAAACGGTTCAAGAAGCGAATAATAAAAGTAAATATAGCAGTAAGCGACCAATTGAACCAGAACACAGCGTGAACAATGGACCAGTACTTCAAATGCCCATTCCCAAAAGAAGAAGAACCGTGCCTTACGGTTGTTCATACAAAGAATTCTGGTCCTGTAAACCAATAGAATTCCCGGGCAATGAAGAACCTATTGCAGCTCTACGCTGGATAGAAAAGACTGAGGCTGTTCTGAAAATAAGTAAATGTGCGGAAGAGGACAAGATAATGTTTGCTTCCAATCTATTTAAGAATGCAGCCTTAGAATGGTGGAACACTATTCTTCAGTCTAGAGGAAGTGATAGGGTTTATAGTATGGATTGGGAAGAATTTAGGAATATGGTAGAAAGGAAATTATGCCCTCCAAATGAAAAGGAATAGATAGCAAACAAATTCCTAAATCTTAGGATGACTGGTGTGGATAGTAAGGGGTACATGAAGTTATTCTTTGAATATGCTAGAATAGTGCCAACCCTTGCTTCACCAGAACCGGTGTTAATCTCCCGTTATATCTGGGGATTAATTGGAGAGATTAGACATGTAGTCAAGGCAGCTAGACCTCAAACTATAGAAGAAGCTGTAGAACTAGCAAATACATTGACAGATGAGTTAATCCGTACTAGAGAAGAAGACCAGAGGAGAAACCTAACCCAAAGACTTACTCAAGAATTTCGTTCTGGAAATTATAGTCGTAGGAATATGGGTTCTACCTCTGCACCATACTGCAAGGTCTGCAAGAAAAAGCATTCGGGAAAATGCTCCACTCTCTGCAATTATTGCAAGATGCCAGGACACAAGGAAGAAAATTGCAAGAGGAAATCCAGTAATGGATTATGCTACAACTGTGGAGAAAAATGTCATATCAGGCCAAACTGTCCGAAATTAGCTCCAGCTACAAACAACAAGAGTACTAAAAATGCTAGAGCATTTGTTCTGACTGCAGATGAAGCCAAGATGATTCCAGATGTCATAGCTGGTATGTTTTTAGTTAATGATGTTTTTGCTAAGGTATTATTTGACTCTGGTGCAAACCAAAGTTTTATTAATACATTGTTTTGCAAATTTCTAAATCAAACATTAACTAAACTACCACAAGAATGTCTAGTAGAGACAGCCAATGGAGAAACCGTTAGAATTTCTGAAATCTTGCAGGGAGCAAGTATAGAAATTTCAAATCAGAAATTTATTGCAAATCTTTATCCCATGAATCTGGCAGGATTCGATGTTGTTTTAGGAATGGATTGGTTAATATCCAATAAAGCCAGTATTTTATGTGATCAAAAGTCAATACAAGTGAATTCACCGAAAGGTAAAACGATCACAATTAAAGGAGATAAGCCGTTTAGACCCACTAAATTCATCTCTGTGATGAAAACTGTAAGTTCTATAAGAAAAGGTTCTATAGTGTATTTGATTTCTATAGTCACTAACACTAAAGGAAAAGAACTAAAAGACATTCCAGTAGTATCTCAATTTTTAGATGTCTTTCCAGAAGAATTACCAGGACGACCTCCAGACAGAGAAGTTGAATTCAGGATTCATCTACTACCCGGAACAGCATCAATTGCCAAAGCACCCTACCATTTGGCACCCGCTGAAATGCAAGAACTAAAGAAACAATTAGACGAATTGTTGGAGAAAGGATTTATACAGCCAAGTTCGTCGCCATGGGGAGCGCCGATACTGTTTGTTAAAAAGAAGGACGGATCAATGCGTATGTGCATTGACTACCGTGAATTAAACAAAGTCACGATTAAGAATCGGTACCCATTACCGAGAATCGATGATCTGTTTGATAAACTACAAGGAGCTTGATTTTTCTCTTAAATCGATTTAAGATCAGGTTATCATCAATTAAAGGTACAGGAAGAGGACATTCCTAAAACCGCATTTAGAACGAGGTATGGTCACTATGAATTTACTGTCATGCCATTTGGTTTAACCAATGCCCCAGCTGCATTTATGGACATGATGAACCGAATATGTAAGCCATATTTGGATAAATTCATAATTGTCTTCATAGATGATATTCTAATTTACTCTAAAAGTAAAGAAGATCATGCAAAGCATTTGCACGCACTTTTAAGTCTATTAAGAAAGGAAAAGTTTTATGCTAAATTCTCTAAGTGCGAGTTTTGGTTAGAACGGGTACAATTCCTTGGACACCTGGTCAATCATGAAGGAATTCATGTAGATCCAACAAAGATTGAGGCAATTACTAAATGGAAAACCCCTGAGTCACCAACCGAGGTTAGAAGTTTCTTAGGATTGGCCGGTTATTATAGAAGATTTATTCGAGATTTATCTAGAATAGCCATTCCCTTAACTAAGTTAACCTGTAAATCTGTTAAGTTTGAATGGGGATTAAAACAAGAAGAAGCATTTAGAATTCTTAAGCAAAGATTAACTCATACACCCATACTAGCATTACTAGAAGGAGCTGAAGACTTTATAGTCTATTGTGATGCTTCTAAACTAGGTTATGGATGTGTATTGATGCAACGACAAAAGGTTATAGCTTACGCATCTAGACAACTTAAGAGTCATGAAGAGAATTATTCCACCGATGATTTAGAATTAGGAGCTATAATTTTTGCTCTTAAAATTTGGAGACATTACCTTTATGGTAGTAAGTTTACCATATTCACTGATCATAAGAGTTTAAGGTATATCTTCAAGCAAAAGGAGTTGAATATGAGACAAAGACGCTGGATGGAGATGCTTAGTGATTATGATTGTGATATCCAGTATCATAAAGGAAGAGCTAATGTAGTGGCAGATGCTTTAAGCCGAAAATATCATGAAAAACCAAAAAGGGTACGTTCTCTTAAATTAAATCTACAAGTAGATTTAAATGATCAGATAAAAGAAAGCACAAGAATTAGTAATCAAGGAAGATACTGAAAAGTTAAAAGGTATGCTAAAAGAATTAAAACAAGGAACAGATGGAATTTGGAGATTCCATGAAAAGAGAATGTGGATACCTAAATTAGGAAACCTGCGTAAATTAGAAGACGCCCATAAGTCTAAATATACGATGCATCCATGGAGTGATAAAATGTACCAGGATTTAAGGAAAAATTTCTGGTGGATAGGAATGAAAAAGGATATAGCAGCCTATGTTTCTAAATGTTTAACTTGCTCACAAGTTAAGGCTGAACACCAGAAGCCCTCAAGTTTGTTACAACAATTAGAAATGCCAGTGTGGAAATGGGAATTAATAACAATGGATTTTGTTACTAAATTACCCAAAACTAAGAAAGGAAATGATACAATCTGGGTGATTGTAGATAAACTAACCAAGTCGGCTCATTTCCTACCAATGAAAGAAACTTTTAGTATGGAACAATTAGCTAAATTATATGTAAATGAAATTGTTTCTTTATGTCACACCCCGATATTTCCACGTATTACCGGTGGGTCCGGTAGGGGAGTATCGTGACGTAGTTGATATCATCATAGTCAAACAACACAATTTAAATGCACAGCGGAAGTCTTGAAATATAAAATATTATTACAAGCACAAATGTCTGATAATATAAAAGTATTCTGTACAGACTAGCTTGTAATAATCCACAAGCGGATCAAAATAACAAAAGAAGTTATCAGACTAATGGCTTATGTGAAGGAGTTGCAAAGTCCTCATCTAACAAGTCCTGAGCAGCTTCCAGCCTATTACGTACTTGTACCTGTCACTTAGACTTTGGAAAATACGTCAGTTTTCACTGGTAAATACACTCAACTGACTCATTTGAAAAGAGTTTAAGAAAATTTGTTTAGGTGCACAAGGCACGAAAATATGTTGACACTTTGATTAAAATGCTTAAAGCAAAATTAATCTTTTATACTTGGGACAAACTATATCTCATGTTATCAGTTTTACATAGCTTGCTCTACATACGGGGCCCGGTTCTATGCCGGTTCAAGATTAACCGACACACCACTATTCCCTTATTGGGAATCCCATATTGGGTATAATTAATTAATAAGCATATGGCATCTGTCAGGTGTATGCCTACACCCCGTGCTTAGGTCGTGGCCATTGCATTTAATGAGTCAAGGATATCCAGGACACGGTCGCATTAACCCCCAATGTTTCAGTCAAGCAATACGAATTAAAACAGGTTATTTGGATTTCCTGACTCATTGGTCTTTGAATCCCATACCTGACCATGCGGTATTTATATTACCGTATCCCAAGCCCGTATTAGGGAAAATAAGTTAAGAGTATTTACCTGAGCTAGCTCCTGTCTTAAATAGCAAGAATTATAATAACTCAGCTGTTCACTTAAGTAAGCATAGATACAATTTACCGGAAGGCTCTAGTCTGGAATGATGGTATAAATAACCAATTAGAATACTAACGGGTCTTTAATTAAGCCTAAACTTAGACCGGTTAGTTTTAAATAAAGATACGGTACGACACGCTAGATTAAGCGGAGGCCGGATTAGAATGTGATTTAGACCCAACAAGTATGAAGACTTGTATAAAATGGGTAAACTAAATACATTCTGGATTTTGAAATGAAAATGATAAGGTTTGACCCGTTTCGGCTAATTTATGCAAACTAGTTACATAAACCGAACCGAATGCGCAAGAGGCGTAACGGGTAACCATATGGGTCCTATACAGGTTTCCTAAGTTAATATGCCTTTAATATGTTGTGATATCAATAGGATATCTTCCATCATGCCCAAAACGAGTTTAATCTCAAAATAAGCCCCGTAGGGGTATTTTGGTCATTTTAAAGATTATAAAAGAGGTTAATTAAAATTTTGAGATTCGGGTCCGAATACATCAGTAGAATAACTTATTTTATTAGGTCATATCAGTTGGTAATAGGTCTTATATGACAAAATGGTTTTAAACCCAAACTATGCGTTTAATACGCTTTAAAAGCCATTTTAAGCGATTTCCGGGTTATACAGGAAATCTGAGTTTTCTGATCAGGTTATAAAGTTCAAAATACTTTATTTATTATATAAAATCAGTAGCAATTGGATTGGTATCAAAATACTATGTAAAACTCATTTTATACACAATTAACGGAAACATGTAAACGAATCGGATAATCAATGAACCAACCACAGAGGGTTATGCTAACATGTAGCCTGGTCCTAAGGAAGCTCTAAGGCATTTCCAAATAATACTAAATCGGGTCAGAACTGAAGTCAAAGCAAAAGTCAAAGTTTTGCGACTTTCGGTTCCGAACCGGGTCTAAACAGAAAATTGTCGGATCAAACAAGCTTAGACTAGTTCTTATACTTATTAACAAGTTATATGAGTGATAAAATAGGTTACATGCCTTCTATATTGCTAATTACATGTTAATTTGCAAATTAAGCTTCTGTTGACTTTTTCTAAACAACTTTGACCCGACATTTGATCTAGTTAGAGTGGGAATCCGAGGGTGCCCTTTTAAGGGTTTATTGCCCACATAATTACTAACTTATAACTACCTTCAATTCGACTAATCACTGGACCATTAATGATTAATCGCTAAGTCAACCGTTACTTACGACGGTTTGACTTTTAAGCTAAAACTAAGTAAAAACTCAACTAAGAAAGGTTAAGCATACTTACAAAAGCCTAATGCACGATTAGGGATGACTAGAGACTGATCATAAGCTCCAGAGAGTCCCACAAATGCAGGTGGAATGAGTGATCACAAAGTTGCAACATCAAGGGCCTTTTATAGTGAATTTGATCCATTTAGATCATGACAAATCATGCTATACCTGATCCTTGATGATTAACAAGTGTCCCTAAGGCCTAAGAAATAGTTTAGGCGGCTCTTGGAAGGGTTAAAGGGCAATACAAGTCGCTTACATGGGCTGAACAGGCATTTAAACGAGTTTCTGCATCTGGGCACTGCTTACGGACCGTAAGGGTCCAGCCTTACGGTCCGTAAGGACCTGGTCAGCAAAACAGAACTTTCCAAAAATGACACATTTGGCCCCCAAACTTCCAAACTTGATTTCTAAGATGCTTTCTTGCACTAGTAACCCCCAAACTTGACTTTTAAGGACTCCAAGTCATAAACTAACTTTGTTAGGTCCCCGGTTATTCATACGATCACCGAAAAGTCTTAAATTTTAATGTTGACGCTTTTAACCCCTCATATACGAATTTTATCATAACTTTTTCATACGATAACGAAACTTGGTGAAATTTTTATCATACATTCTAATGAGCATAATTAATCATTACACTACTTCGGGTTTGCTAAAAGGTCACTCAGAGGTACACTTTAAACATGTTGACACATTTAACCCCTGTAGTTTGTAATCTCTCACTTTCTTTCACAATTAGCTTCGTATGATCCATGAATCATTCGCTTAAGGGTATAAACATCATGTATGGTTATTGTAAAGTATATTTATCCATTGTGGACATTCTGAACCCTTATATTCACATACTTTCTTTGTTTGTCAACTTTAGTCCTTCCAGAGTATTCTTTCACACGTTCAAAGCTTATGACACGTGTCAATACATTATAGGACATGAAATTTCGAGGTGTTACATCCTCACCCCCTTAAAAGAAATCTCGACCTCGAGATTTGTTAAAATGCTGGAAGTACTTTTTGTCGCATGATGGACTTAACTTCTATAACATATCTGGAGTCTTTCCAAGCTCCCAAGTGACCCCTATATTAGGTACATGTATTCTTTTGGAGCTTCTTAACCGGTTGATCCTCAATCGATACAGGATGCTCATCACATCATAAATCTGCATATCATTATGTGATAGTGCTTCTTGACTTATTGGCGTAACACACCCTTCAGTCACTAGTGTGCAATGTATTGCGAGCTCCGCCAAACTCCTTAAATAGGTTTTAGCTTATAAGCTACTTGATCTTGAAACATTCGATTTCCTTCGAATGATTCTATATATTCAGAGCTTGACTAGCCTGATATTTTTAACAAATTTGGCACACCCTTCCTGGGTGATATCTTTTGTTGAACCTTATTTCTTAACAAGAATTTAGGAGGTTTGCTATTTTCATTAATCCTTGATTTTTCTGCCGAATACTGGCATCTTACAGATGATTATGAATTTGCGTGACCTTATTTGTTGTTTCCAATACAACTTTCAGATTCTGATAATTGGACTTACCAGTCTATTGTCCTAACAATAGATTGTTTAACATTCCATCTATACAAGGTCTCCAAAAGGAGCAGCCTTGATGCTTATATATAAACTATTATAGAAAAGCTTATCTTAAGGTGAGATGGTTATTCCAACCACTGCTTAACTAATCTCAAAGAATAGCTAATCCTTACAGCTAGTCGAACCAATCGTCGATCCTGGGCAGGTAATAGCGATTCTTAATTGCTGCCTAAATAGGGTTGCGGTAATCAATGCATAAGCAAGATGATCCGTCTTTCTTATTTATATAAATCGGAGTTCTTAGAACTTTGAATTTTGTCTTTATGAAACCTTCTCTAAAAACTTATCGATTTGGCTCTTAGTTCTTCCTATTCCGTTGGTACTAACATATATAAGGCTTTTACAATAACTGTAGCCCTAAGCGGGATGTTTGTCTTAACATCCTCTTGCCTCTCAGGAGGTAAACAGGGTAGTTCTTATAAAGAAGATAATTATGACACACAGAGATGTCAGAGGTGTCCGTATTCTCAGGCTTTGGTTCATCTACCGATGTCGGTGTCAGATAAATGACACATTCTCTTTACAAATGCAAAGATGCCCTAAGTAGAGATACTTATAAGGACATTTTATATTGGATATCTTCTTTGAATACTACTAGTCGACTTTAGTACGATATGACCATTGGGATATCTCAGGGGTTCCATGCATTAAACCTCCATACTGATCAGGCATGGAAGCAATCTGTGGGACACACTAGGATACGCCAATCCTCATATAGCACTTTTATCAAACATAGTTTGGCATTCGCAGGTGATAGAAATCAATGAGAAAAATAAAATAAAATAATATATATATTGTCGTACTCTTTTTTTTTGGGAAGAGTACTCCAGATTCTTATGGAAGGATTATCTTCGAGGATGGGAGAGATGGTCATTATAAATTCCATTGGTAAGTTATACCTTATATTTAATATCTGGAGTTTTTATGAATGTAATCAAAAGTTTGCTAAGCTTATGGTTTACTAAAGATTTATTTTCTCTTGCATTAACGTAAGATACTTAGCAGACATTATCAATGCTAAATGGTAAGGACGTACCTAATGCTATTATTGATATGCACTGTCTCTGGCATTCAACCGGTAGTTCAGGCATTTCCTTTCTTATCCTTCCCAGACTTAGCTGCTCCTTCCTTGGCAGCCTTAGGGCAATTAGTACTGATGTGCCCCTTTTCGCCACAGCTGAAACAGTTTGCATTCTTTATGTCCCTACATTCGTGGGACTGGTGGCCAATTCTTTTACAGATGCCACATTGCTTTATCTTTTGGTTTGATCGACACTGTCCCCAGTGTCTTCTTTTGCAGGTTTTGCATGTAGGCTTTTTGTTGGAATCCCGTTGGTTATTGTTGAACTTGGATTTGCTCTTCTTAGGATTCTGGGAGTTATCCTCCTCCCTTTGTCTTTTCTCATTAGTTTCATTCGTGATTGACTTTTGTCTCACTATATCTAGAGTGAGAGACAAGGATAGATCTACAGCTGATCTGAAGGTGATTGGCCTTGATGCCTTAACATTCCCTTTTATTTCGGGTGCCAAACCACCGATGAAACGCGCAATGCGTTTAGGTTCAGGGGTAATTAAATAGGGTACCAATCTAGATAGGGAGTTGAAGTCGGTAACATATTGCTGAAAATTTAGGTTTTTCATTGTGAGAGTCAGAAAATCTGTCTCTACCTTTTCCACTTCGTGTTGTGGACAGTAGTTCTCTTTGATAAGTTCCACAAACTTGGACCATCCCATATTATATAGGGGAATTTTCCCCGTGGACTGCATCATGGCCCTCCACCATACAAGAGCCTCTCCCTTGAAAGATTGTGAAACAAATTTTACTACGTCCTTATCGGCACAATCGCTGATGTCCACAACAGTTTCCATTTCCTCAAGCCATTCCATAGCATCAATTGCTCCTTTTTCGCCATTGAAATCTCTGGGTTTGCATGAGACGAAATATTTGTAGGTGCACCCGCCTTCAGTTGAACGGGGCTTATCATAGAGTACTAACTTCTGAGCTTCGCTCTTTTCATCTGAAGAGGGAATGGAGCTCTCCTTACGAGCTGATGTATGTGTTTCCGTATGGACCTTTGAGTGAGTGTCACTCGGTTCCTTTTTGTTCTCAAGGATCTTATCCACAACTTCACTAATTGCTGCGCTAATCAAGGCCTGAAGAGTAGTGCCATTGACATTTATATTTATATTTGCATCCTTGTTTTTAGCCGCAGTACTGCTGTGTGCTTCGTCGGAAACCTCCATTCTGGAGCTTTGGTACTAAACACCAAAATAACATATGCTTAGATACAAACTATTATGGAATCATCGTAATGGATGATTTATAAGCCATGGTATTATTAAACCATAATGGCTGTTAGGTTTATAACTTCATTACAGTATGCTACTAGAAAGTATGTCAATTATATTTAGCCTAGGTAAAAAAGGACCATCAATTGTGTTTAAGGTTTGGACCAAGTCCATTACCTTTTGACAGGGAATCACAATGTCACAATTGTCCTTGTCATAACGACGATCTTTAGATATTTGGATGGCTTGTCACGAAGGACATTAATAATCATAGGAGGAAGGCCTTGTTACAAAGGTCATGTAAGATATGGCACTTAAGGCATTAATATATAAGTCACAATCTTCTTGGATTAGAGATCTTAAGGTTCGAACATAGCTCTTCACCTTTGGACAGAGAGTCAAAGACTACAGCCGTCATCTCTTTGGAAGATAATTTATTTTGCCACAAAGGCTAGTCAATGGTCATCATTCTGATTAACCGGATGATTGTGAGGTTCAGAGGAGTCAGCCGTGGTGAAGCTTTGAAGGCTACTAATCCAAGTAGTAAAAATTTGTATAATTATAGGGAATCGTCGAGTTGATGATTAAATAGCCATGGTGCAAATAAACCATATAGGCCAATAGATATTATTAAATTTATTTGATTATGTTTTGCCTAGGTTTTTAAATGAACCATCTTTGGCGTTTACACGGAATATAATCCTTCATATTTATTAGACAGGGGACATAAGTCACGACTGTCAATGTCGTACTGACATTTTATATAGCATAAGGCTTGTCCCAAGGACTTTTTGATGGCACAAAGGCCTTGTCACTAGGGAAATTTTAAAACATAATCAATGATTCATTTGGATCGGAAAATTTCATAATTCATTGTCTTGACAAGAAGTAATGAAATAAAACTATCTTTTCATGTATACATCTTTGCCCGTAGGTATACATCCCAATGGATGTTTGGATGTGTTCATCATGCTCGACGTTTATTAGCCATGATCCCTCTTGATCATCCACGCTAAAATAAGGGGTTTGGAAAATTCCTAATATAAAGATGACAAGTGTGATTTTATCGCATCACTGTTGCCAGGAGTGTTAACATATTTACAATGTTACAAGGATTTGAATCCTTTGAATAGGTTCTACCATCTTGGCCTCGTCTGGAATGACATATAGGCTAGGTCGTACCTTTAAGATTCTTTTTAATATGTATACTGGTAGGAAGGGAAAAATATTTATTTTATTCAGGATTTTTATCATAAATCCTGATTTACAAGTTAATAATAGCACAAATGGCCTAGTCGCGTAGACAAGTTTAATTTATAAGCCCAGATTTTATGGAATCGAGGCATTTAGGTTTGAATCAAAGTTCATTACCTTTTCTTGACAGGGAGTTGTAGGCTACGACTGTCTTTAGTCTTATATGACATTGGATATGACTCGTAAGTATTATATCCCCAATTATAATTTAATAATAGCTCAACAGCCTAGTCACATGGACAGATTTAATTTATAAACCAGGATTTTATAGAATCAAGGTATTAAGGCTTGAATCAAAGTTCATTGCTCTTTTTAACAGGGAGTTGTAGGCTACCACTGTCTTTAGTCTCAGAGGACGTTAATTATAGCCCGTAGGCACTTCCCTCCTAAGGGATGTTTATGGTATGATCATCTTTTCAGAAGCTATTAGTCGAGATCGTATGAATCCTACCGACTATTATGTTTGGACGTATTCCAACATCTTTAGACAGGGGTCAAAGACCACCACTGTCGTTGTCTTATTGGATAACAAGTTTAGCCCGTAGGCACTTCATCACTAACGGATGTTTATAATATGATCATCTTATAGGATGATATAAGCCATGATTTCTAAATCACTAGGCTAGATAAGAAAATTGGAAGAATCCAATATAAGAATGACTGTTGTGATTTTCTCGAATCACGTTTGTCAAGAGTGCTAACACGTTCTTAGGTGTTAACAAGGATTTGAATCTTTTAAATAGGTTTTACCATCTTGGCCATGTCTGTAACGACATTTAGGCTAGGTTTTTTTTTACCTTTAAGATTCTTTTTAATATATAATGCAGAGCAATCCTAATTTGAGATGTTAATATGGATCTGAATCTAATTATGGAACTACTATCTTGGCCCGGTCTTAAAATGACACGTGGCTAGGTCTTGTCCCTTTTTAGATTTTGCCATTTTATTATAATGGTAGATCTTATAAAAGGAATGTTATTTTTCATTTATTTCATATTTCATGATTAGGATGAAAATTTTAAATTTAATCAATCCACTATATGAAAATAAAAGTACAGAGTTGCCCTAAGCGGGACTTGAAAGGAATAATGTTGTCTTCGAAGGGACTGAAAGATAAATATGTCCCTATAAGGACTATTAAAGAAACGATCTTCAGCAAAAGGAGTTTCTTCTTCATTTTATTTCTGAATGCTGTCTCCTTGGATGCTCGTTTCATTCTAGCCGCGGTACGAAGCTCAGCATTTCAAGGCTCCGGGTGTGGAGAACTCCTATTACGGCTTCTTCGTTTGGCGACGTATCCAATATATAAAAAAAATTTGGAAGCAAAATTTCCAGATTAGGATTGAGAATATTCTTATGTTAAGTCTAGACTCAGAAGGTCAAGGAATGTGCTACTGTGTCATTGAGATTAAACACAAAAGGCTAGTGTTTAATTCACTCAATGTTGGCTTTGATACCAACCTGTCACACCCCGATATTTCCACGTATTACCGGTGGGTCCGGTAGGGGAGTATCGTGACGTAGTTGATATCATCATAGTCAAACAACACAATTTAAATGCACAGCGGAAGTCTTGAAATATAAAATATTATTACAAGCACAAATGTCTGATAATATAAAAGTATTCTGTACAGACTAGCTTGTAATAATCCACAGGCGGATCAAAATAACAAAAGAAGTTATCAGACTAATGGCTTATGTGAAGGAGTTGCAAAGTCCTCATCTAACAAGTCCTGAGCAGCTTCCAGCCTATTACGTACTTGTACCTGTCACTTAGACTTTGGAAAATACGTCAGTTTTCACTGGTAAATACACTCAACTGACTCATTTGAAAAGAGTTTAAGAAAATTTGTTTAGGTGCACAAGGCACGAAAATATGTTGACACTTTGATTAAAATGCTTAAAGCAAAATTAATCTTTTATACTTGGGACAAACTATATCTCATGTTATCAGTTTTACATAGCTTGCTCTACATACGGGGCCCGGTTCTATGCCGGTTCAAGATTAACCGACACACCACTATTCCCTTATTGGGAATCCCATATTGGGTATAATTAATTAATAAGCATATGGCATCTGTCAGGTGTATGCCTACACCCCGTGCTTAGGTCGTGGCCATTGCATTTAATGAGTCAAGGATATCCAGGACACGGTCGCATTTACCCCCAATTTTTCAGTCAAGCAATACGAATTAAAACAGGTTATTTGGATTTCCCGACTCATTGGTCTTTGAATCCCATACCTGACCATGCGGTATTTATATTACCGTATCCCAAGCCCGTATTAGGGAAAATAAGTTAAGAGTATTTACCTGAGCTAGCTCCTGTCTTAAATAGCAAGAATTATAATAACTCAGCTGTATTCACTTAAGTAAGCGTAGATACAATTTACCGGAAGGCTCTAGTCTGGAATGATGGTATAAATAACTAATTAGAATACTAACGGGTCTTTAATTAAGCCTAAACTTAGACCGGTTAGTTTTAAATAAAGATACGGTACGACACGCTAGATTAAGCGGAGGCCGGATTAGAATGTGATTTAGACCCAACAAGTATGAAGACTTGTATAAAATGGGTAAACTAAATACATTCTGGATTTTGAAATGAAAATGACAAGGTTTGACCCGTTTCGGCTAATTTATGCAAACTAGTTACATAAACCGAACCGAATGCGCAAGAGGCGTAACGGGTAACCATATGGGTCCTATACAGGTTTCCTAAGTTAATATGCCTTTAATATGTTGTGATATCAATAGGATATCTTCCATCATGCCCAAAACGAGTTTAATCTCAAAATAAGCCCCGTAGGGGTATTTTGGTCATTTTAAAGATTATAAAAGAGGTTAATTAAAATTATGAGATTCGGGTCCGAATACATCAGTTGAATAACTTATTTTATTAGGTCATATTAGTTGGTAATAGGTCTTATATGACAAAATGGTTTTAAACCCAAACTATGCGTTTAATACGCTTTAAAAGCCATTTTAAGCGATTTCCGGGTTATACAGGAAATCTGAGTTTTCTGATCAGGTTATAAAGTTCAAAATACTTTATTTATTATATAAAATCAGTAGCAATTGGATTGGTATCAAAATACTATGTAAAACTCATTTTATACACAAAAAGGGTATAATCGGTATTTACCGAATTAAGGCGATAGCCTTAGGTTATGATCAGTTTAAAAATAATAAAAATATTTAAAAATCCCAAAATATTATATTACATCAGTGGGTAAAAGGTTTGGTGTCAAAATTTGGGTTTAGATAGGCTTTATGCTAATCACGCCGTTTAATTAACAAAAAGCTTCTTAAATGCGCTATTTAGCATAACTCCTATTCTGGACCTCTAACTGATATGAAACTTTAGGGACATGTTTATAAATCAGTAACAAAGGTTATTGTCTTTTCACATATCCAAAATTCTCGTTTTATGGTCAAATGGGCATTATGGTCAACATTAAGCAATTAACGGAAACATGTAAACGAATCGGATAATCAATGAACCAACCACAGAGGGTTATGCTAACATGTAGCCCGGTCCTAAGGAAGCTCTAAGGCATTTCCAAATCATACTAAATCGGGTCAGAATTGAAGTCAAAGCAAAAGTCAAAGTTTTGCGACTTTCGGTTCCGAACCGGGTCTAAACAGAAAATTGTCGGATCAAACAAGCTTAGACTAGTTCTTATACTTATTAACAAGTTATATGAGTGATAAAATAGGTTACATGCCTTCTATATTGCTAATTACATGTTAATTTGCAAATTAAGCTTCTGTTGACTTTTTCTAAACAACTTTGACCCGACATTTGATCTAGTTAGAGTGGGAATCCGAGGGTGCCATTTTAAGGGTTTATTGCCCACATAATTACCAACTTATAACTACCTTCAATTCGACTAATCACTGGACCATTAATGATTAATCGCTAAGTCAACCGTTACTTACGACGGTTTGACTTTTAAGCTAAAACTAAGTAAAAACTCAACTAAGAAAGGTTAAGCATACTTACAAAAGCCTAATGCACGATTAGGGATGACTAGAGACTGATCATAAGCTCCAGAGAGTCCCACAAATGCAGGTGGAATGAGTGATCACAAAGTTGCAACATCAAGGGCCTTTTATAGTGAATTTGATCCATTTAGATCATGACAAATCATGCTATACCTGATCCTTGATGATTAACAAGTGTCCCTAAGGCCTAAGAAATAGTTTAGGCGGCTCTTGGAAGGGTTAAAGGGCAATACAAGTCGCTTACATGGGCTGAACAGGCATTTAAACGAGTTTCTGCATCTGGGCACTGCTTACGGACCGTAAGGGTCCAGCCTTACGGTCCGTAAGGACCTGGTCAGCAAAACAGAACTTTCCAAAATGACACATTTGGCCCCCGAACTTCCAAACTTGATTTCTAAGATGCTTTCTTGCACTAGTAACCCCCAAACTTGACTTTTAAGGACTCCAAGTCATAAACTAACTTTGTTAGGTCCCCGGTTATTCATACGATCACCGAAAAGTCTTAAATTTCAATGTTGACGCTTTTAACCCCTCATATACGAATTTTATCATAACTTTTTCATACGATAACGAAACTTGGTGAAATTTTTATCATACATTCTATTGAGCATAATTAATCGTTACAAAGCTTCGAGTTTGCTAAAAGGTCACTCAGAGGTACCCTTTAAACATGTTGACACATTTAACCCCTGTAGTTTGTAATCTCTCACTTTCTTTCACAATTAGCTTCGTATGATCCATGAATCATTCGCTTAAGGGTATAAACATCATGTATGGTTATTGTAAAGTATATTTATCCATTGTGGACATTCTGAACCCTTATATTCACATACTTTCTTTGTTTGTCAACTTTAGTCCTTCCAGAGTATTCTTTCACACGTTCAAAGCTTATGACACGTGTCAATACATTATAGGATATGAAATTTCGAGGTGTGTAATTGATTTTGGAGGTAATTGGGACAATCACTTACCTTTAATAGAATTTTCTTATAATAATAGTTATCACACAAGTATCAATGTTGCACCATTCGAAGCACTTTATGGAAGAAAGTGTCGAACCCCAGTCTGTTGGGCAGAAAGTAGGGAAAAGCAACTATCTGGACCTGAGATAGTGCAAGAAACAACTGACAAGATTATTCAAGTCAAGGAACGACTGAAAGCAGCACGTGATCGACAAAAGAGTTATGCCGATAACCGATGCAAGCCATTGGAGTTTCAAGTAGGAGATAAAGTATTGTTGAAGGTCTCTCATTGGAAAGGAGTGGTAAGATTCATCAAAAGAGGAAAGCTAAATCCTAGGTATATTGGACCTTTTGAGATTATTAGAAAAATAGGACCTGTAGCCTATCAGCTACAACTTCTAGAAGAAATGGCAGGAATATATGATGTGTTTCATGTATCTAATCTCAAAAAGTGTTTAGTTGATGAATCATTGATAGTACCTCTTAAGGATATAGAGGTAAATGAACAACTCAAGTTTGTAGAAAGACCTCTACAAATTGAAGACAGGAAAGTCAAGAATCTCAAACGCAAGAGACTAGTTCTAGTCAAAGTGAAGTGGGACTCCAAAAGAGGACCAGAGTACACATGGGAGCTTGAATCAGAAATGCAAAAGAAATACCCGCATTTGTTTTAGTAGACCTCGAGGACGAGCTCTAAAATAAGGTGGGGAGAATGTAACAATCCTCGGTAAAACCAACACCCTCATAATATTCTGACACACAAATATATTATAGAATGTCCCAATATGTCTTATATTACACCCCATATGTGAAAACCGAGCCCGAATTATGTTATATTATTTAAATAAAATATAAAAGCTTAAATTTAGGGCTGAGGCGGGCCGTGTAAACCCACCCAAACCCTTACGCGGGCGGTATGAAGGTTAGAATCAGAAATCGTTGATTTCTTTAGTTAAAGCGGGCCGCGTAAGAGTTCTCGATAGTGTACGCGGGCCGCGGGAGACTTACATCGCGGAGACACCAGAAGCCGATACGTGTCGACATCGTGTCAAGCCTAGTGGTGATCCGGACAAGCTATGCGTTGACCCTTGGTTTGACGCGGGCCGCGTAAGGCTTCGCCTTACTTTACGCGGGCCGCCTGGGAACCAGATTTCAGCACTACAAATAAAACGCATCAGTTTTCGTTTTCCGTCGCTCATTCTCAATTCTCAAATCACAATTTCTGAAGTAGTAGAAGTTATAGTCGGGTATTATACCCCTAATTACCGAGGTTCTTGTCACGGCCCCCGACCCGGTTTGACCCATTTCAGGAGCCGCGGGACAGAAAATCCCGTGGTATTTATTTAATTAAGTTGACAGCGGAAGTTTTCATCAGGATCTTTTTAAAACTGAAATTTCTCGATTATTTTATTTCACAACTCGGGATAAAACCCCGGTAGTTTACAATTATATGATTTCACTGAGAAATCTTTATTTTACAAAACATATTTCTTTATTTATATTGAGCCACTTTCTTAAGCTTGTAGTGCTTTGCGGCACTTTTCCTGGATCACAACAGATCACCTGAAACATGTTTGAAAAAGGTTTTGTCAGCGGGAAATACTGGTGAATCATTCTATTTATTAAAATGACACGTTTGTTATAATTTACAGTATTAAGAGAGATTACAATGTTTCCAGATATCAACCAACTACCCACAGTATTTGTCACTCGACTCGTTTCTGTGACTATGGTCATATCACCCATTGGCTACCCCGTTGTCCAATGGTGAAGATTATCAAGTAATGTATACAAAACCCCACATACCGGCTGTAATTTAGTGATTACAAAAATTTAATCAATGTAATTATAACTTTGAAAATATTTAAGAATTTATAAAGCACTTTGATAAAAAGAGAATGACTCACATTGCAGATTTAACACGAGCAGAGTCTAGTCTATTGATTAGCCTTGTTAACCTAAATTTAAACAACATGCACACGAACTAGGTTAGTAACTAATACAGCATTTACGATAACTCACGAGATTAAACCCTCACAACGAATGACAAACTGCGATGCTTAAACATCCATCGAATTTACGACGAATGACAAAGCATAACCCTAATGTGGGCAGCACTTAAACTTCCATTGGATAGTTTTAATCGATCGGACATTGAATCGTAGCAGCGATCGAGTTAATACCCGGTATCGGAGCAGTACCCTACTAAAATTGAATGTAATTTCGACTTCAGAGTATTATAACTTCGTTTTTGAAAGTTTGTTTCGACACCATCAGACTGTGCATGCAACAAGCTATTTATAGCTGAAAAATAGGGTTCACGCGGCCCGCGTAAACCACCCCATATATCTTACACAGCCCGCGTGGCCGCCTAGTCTACGAGTAGGGTTGATCGGTCATGCATAGGTTCAACAGCTGGTCAATACGTGGATCTGGATACTTATCCGGTCAAACCAAGGGTTGACGTGGCCCGCGTAAGACTATGCTTACTCTTACGCGACCCACCTGAACACCATAATTCTTGTTTTGTTGATTTTTTTTATGCACAGTATGGTTTCAGGGGTCCGGGTTTTTACTTACGGGTCATTTTAGGATAATTTTGAGAGTCCTTACATCCTCCCTACCTTATTTAGAATCTCGTCCTCGAGATTTATTGGAATAAGTGAGGATGCTTTTGCTTCATTTCCGATTCTAGCTCCCAAGTATATTCGGGTCCTCTTCTGGAATCCCACTTGACTTTAACTAGCAGCAATCTCTTGTGCTTGAGAAATTTGATCTTTCGATCTTCGATTTGAAGAGGTTTCTCAACAAATTTTAACTTTTCGTTTACCTCTATATCTTGCAGAGGTACTACCAGGGACTCGCCAGATAAACATTTCTTGAGATTGGATACATGAAATACGTCATGTACTCCTGCCAATTCTTCTGGTAGTTGTAAACGATAAGCAACTGGTCCTATACGTTGGATCACCGTAAATGCTCCTACGTATCTTTGACTCAACTTTCCTTTCTTACCGAATCGAACTACTCCTTTCCAAGGAGATACTTTTAATAGTACCTTGTCTCCAACTTGAAACTCAAGTGGCTTCCGTCTATTGTCTGCATAACTCTTTTGACGATCTCGAGCAGTCTTCAGTCTTTCCTTGATTTGAGTGATCTTGTCGGTAGTTTCTTGCACAATCTCTGGACCTGATAATTGATTTTCTCCTATTTCTGCCCAACATATTGGAGTTCTGCACTTATGTCCGTATAGTGCTTCGAAAGGGGCAGCTTTGATGCTTGAATGATAACTATTGTTATAGGAGAATTCAATTAAAGGTAGGTGGTCATCCCAATTTCCACCAAAATCTATCACACATGCTCGGAGCATGTCTTCTAAGGTTTGGATCATCCTTTCACTTTGCCCGTCTGTTTGTGGATGATAGGCCGTACTTAAATTTAATCGGGTTCCCATTGCTTCTTGGAAACTTTTCCAAAAATGGGAAGTGAAACGACTATCTCTATCCGATACAATGGAGAGTGGAACTCCATGTAAGGATACTACTTCATCTACATACAACTTTTCCAATCTTTCCATGCTAAAGATTTCTTTCATGGGTAGAAAATGAGCTGATTTGGTTAATCGATCCACAATTACCCAAATCGCATCATTACCTTTTCTGGTTTTGGGTAACTTAGTAACAAAGTCCATTGTTATGAGTTCCCATTTCCATACAGGCATTTCTAACTGTTGTAGTAGACCTGCGGGTTTCTGGTGTTCTGCCTTAACTTGTGAACAAGTAAGACACTTAGAAACATATCTAGCTATGTCCTTTTTCATTCCTATCCACCAGAAGTTATTTCTTAAATCTTGGTACATCTTATTGTTTCCAGGGTGCATGGTATACCTAGATTTATGGGCTTCTTCTAAAATTTTATCTCTTAATTCTCCTTGCTTAGGTATCCAAATTCTTTTCTTATGGAATCTCCAAATTCCATCAGCTCCTTGCTCTAATTCCTTTATTCATCCTTTCATTCCTTCAGCATCATCCTTGATTGCTGTTTCCTGAATATTCTTCAGTTGTTCCATTAAATCTAACTGTAGATTTAATCTAAGAGCACGAACCCGTCGTTGTTTCTCATGATACTTACGACTTAAGGCATCTGCAACTACATTTGCTTTTCCTTCGTGATACTGAATATCACAGTCGTAGTCACTTAGGATTTCCATCCATCTCCTTTGTCTCATGTTCAACTCTTTTTGCCCAAATATGTACCTTAAACTTTTATGATCCGTATAGACAGTAAATTTACTTCCATACAGATAATGTCTCCAAATTTTAAGGGCAAAAATTATGGCTCCTAACTCTAAATCATGAGTTGTATAGTTTTCCTTGTGCTTTTTCAATTGCCTTGATGCATATGCAATTATCTTCTTGCGTTGCATTAGCACACATCCTAATCCTAGTTTTGAAGCATCACAGTTGTTATGGGTCATTTTCTGAATATACATATCCTGACTAATATCCCGCTTTTAATTGTTTGTTTGTGACCAGGATACTGGACGGGGATATTGCTAACATCTTGGGCGATATCCTAAGTCTGAGTGAATTAAACACGTGCAGGTTAATGGCTGTAAGTTACTAACGGTCATCAGGACTTCTTCTCCTAAAGACTCGGGCGTATTTGTTATGAGGAAGCCGTTGAACCCGAAAGACTTGGTCCTCAACGTTCAAGTGGGAATATTCGCTGGATCCCGGAAGTTTAGGATAGTTTGTTACATTATCTTTACTATAAATAGATGGGGGCGGATCAGTTTAAGGCACACAATTTACATTGACACTCTCGAACACTTTCACTCTCTAGCTCATTGCAAACACCACACTTGTATTCAAATTTCATTGTAACACATAGTCGATCCGCACCACATCCTGCACTGTATCCTGACGTTTGAAGTAATAAGAAGAATAAGGCAGCTGCGATTGTCAGCTCCCGAGGTTTTATGCCGGCGATCTAGATTGATCAAGGGCTTTCCTCGTACATCTCGTGTCGTTTACTTTACTTTTGCTCATAGTTTGATCATAGATACAGCTCAATATCCTGAGCCGTATCCTGAATACTGATTTTCTAAATAACTTAACAAGCATATTTTCAATACACTTTCTAGCACACTACCTCACTTTACTAATTTGATCACTTAAGTGCTTCGGTAATTTTTGACCAAAACAATTTGGCGCCCACCGTGGGGCAAGTGGTGCTCTCTTTACTAAGAATTTTTGTGAAACCGCTAATCAGCTTTTTATTTTCAAAACTTTTTGCCACATTGTCCACAATGGCCTCAAGATCAAACATGAGCTCCTCCACTGTGTCTGCTATGACTTCTGCTACTACCGGTTCGGTGCTTCCACCACCTCCTCCAAGGATGCCAGCCTCTTCACGACCTCAGGATATTATCCCTACCCGCAGTGTTCAGGAATCTGCTCCCGTTTTAGCTTCTAACGATGAAATTTTAACCTTGTTTAGAAGTGTGCTGGAACAAATGAGGCAGCAACAGGAAACAAACCAAATGCTGTTGAGGGAAATACAACTCTTGAAGTCTGGTTCGAGCAGATCCACTGAAGATATTGTCACTCCATTACAACCCAGAACTTTGAACTTCAGTTCAGCTGTGTATACTGAGGATAACAGGGGGAACATTGTGCCCAGCCTTCCTCAGAATCATACTCCTGAAATACCCTCCTCGGTCAGGATGTCAACCATAAGGAGCTCAGGATATGCTTCAGGATATGGGCAAAATCCTCCAACGGGTAACGTGTCAAATAATAATACTCATGCTACTAACAATAGTGGATCTTTGCAGGATACAGGTGTAACGTCAGCACTTACTAGGGAACTTCAGAAGTTGAAGGACATGATATCCAGTGTACCTGGGGTGGTCCAGCCGATCCCGGAAGTGTCCCAAGACAGCCACAAGATATCTCGTTTTGCATATCCTATCTGTGATGCTGAGATCCCAAAGAGATTCCAAACCCCCAACATGAAGCTTTACAACGGAACCACGGATCCTGAGGAGCATATTGCTCAGTATAGGGAAAGAATGGAGATTAACCCTATCCCTCCGGATCTCAAGGAAGCATGCTTGTGCAAGGGTTTTGGTTCAACCTTAACAGGATCAGCCTTGAAATGGCTCTTGAATGTTCCTCCACATTCGATTACTTCTTTTGCTCACTTAGTAAATTTATTTAATAGTCAGTTTTCTTGTAGTAGAAGCTTTAAAAAATTAACAAGTGATCTCTACAGGATAACACAGGGGCCTCAGGAATCCCTTAGGGATTATGTGAACAAGTTCAGCCGGGAATCCCTAGACATTCCTCATCTTGATGTTGCAACAGCTGTGCAAGCTTTCAAGATGGGGCTGCAAAAGGATTCTCAATTTTATCAAGATCTTGTAATGAACCCATGCAGGAACTTGGATGAAGCTCGAAACAGGGCCCTAAGATATATTCGATTGGAGGATGACAGGAAGATGCAAGAAAGGATGAACTCATCTAACACTTATGAGTCAACTAACAGGAAGTCAGAATCCTCATTCAAGTCATATCGGCCTAAGCCATATGGTAGAAATGAAAACAAGAGAGTGAATGCTGTCGAAGATGAGGATCCTGAAGAGTATCCTGAGTTGTCTGAATATTGCTTTTCTGTTAACATTCCTGAATTGATGTATGCCATGCAGGGTCTAGGAGACAAGGCTAGGTGGCCTCGAAAGAGTCAACAGAAAGCTGACTGGAAAGATAAGTCAAAATGGTGTGCTTTCCACGAAGATTTCGGACATATGACTGAGGATTGCATTGCTCTAAGGAAAGAAATAAGCTATCTTCTAAGCAAGGGATATCTGAAAGATCTTTTAGGAAGAAAGAAGAATAAGGGTCAGGATACTGAGAAGGATCCTGAGCGAGCAGCATCACCTCCCGCGGATGCCAAGATAATCAACTTCATTTCGGGAGGATCCGACATCTGTGGGACTTCGTATTCGGCGGCAAAGAGACATGCAAAGGAAGCTAAGGCCGAAAGGGGAGACAAACCTGTCAGGATGACTACCCTCACGACTGACAAAGTGATCACTTTTGATACTGATGACAGGGATACTGTCCAGGATCCTCACCATGATGCTCTGGTAATAACGTTATATGTGGCTAACCATTTTGTACGCAGGATATTGGTTGATAACGGCAGCTCCGTTAACATAATCCAACTAGAGACTCTAAAGAGAATGAATGTATCTCCAATGGATATCACTTCAAAGTCTACCGTGCTTGTTGGGTTCAGTGGCGAGGCTAGAAACACAGTGGGAGAGATAAAGTTGCCAGTATACGTTGAAGGAGTCAACTCGATACAACGTTTCTGTGTGATGGATTCTCTATCCTGCTATAACATCATACTGGGAAGACCGTGGATTCACGATATGAAGGCTGTGCCATCAACATATCACCAATGCATCAAGATCCCTACCCCTTGGGGAGTTGTCAAAGTTGATAGTGATCAGCAGGAGGCGAAAGAATGCTACTCATCCTCGATGAAATCCTCAACCAAACCGAGTGCATCATAGCAATTAAAGACGCGGGCCCAGGATATCGTGGAGGATCCGGAGCAGGATGTGAAGAAAATTATCCTGGACCAGGATAATCCCGATATTTCGGTGCTCGTAGGGACCAATATCCCTCAGGATATTGAAGAACAATTAGTTAACTTTTTGAAATGCAGGATGTCAACGTTTGCATGGAAGCATGAGGATATGACAGGCATATCCAAAGATATTATCACTCATAAGCTTGGAATTGATAAATCATTCAAGCCTGTTCAGCAAAAAAGAAGGAAGTTTGCTCCTGAGCGGAATACGATTATCCAAGAGGAAGTTGAGAGATTATTGAAGTCCAGGATGATCAGAGAGGTTAAGTTCCCAAGGTGGCTAGCAAACGTGGTTGTGGTACAGAAGAAAAATGGGAAATGGAGAGTTTGTGTAGACTACACAGACTTGAACAAAGCTTGTCCTAAAGACCCATTTCCTCTTCCCCACATTGATGCAATGGTAGATGCCACTGCCGGGCATGAAATGCTGACCTTCATGGACCCATCCTCAGGATTTCAACAGATCCAAATGGAGCCTTCTGACCAGGAGGATACTGCCTTCATGACACCAACAGGTATTTATTGTTATACAGCTATGCCTTTTGGTTTGAAAAATGCAGGTGCAACATACCAAAGATTGGTAAACATGATGTTCAAAGACAAACTGAGGGACACCATGGAGGTGTACATCGACGATATGGTGGTAAAATCAAAGAAAGCTCAGGATCACCTCCAGGATATTAAAGGAGCATTTGATATCCTGGATCAGTATAACATGAAGCTGAATCCTGCTAAGTGCCATTTTGGAGTGGGGGCAGGAAAATTTCTAGGATATATGGTGACCAAAAGAGGAATAGAAGTGAGCCCGGAGCAGATTAAAGCCATCTTGGATATTAAATCGCCCTCAAATATGAAGGATGTTCAACGATTAGCAGGGCGAGTGGCAGCATTAAACAGGTTTATCTCGAGATCCTCAGAGAAATGCAAAGATTTTTATGATATCCTGAAGAAGAACAAAAGATTCGAATGGGGTGAGAAGCATGAAGCGGCCCTACAGGATTTAAAGCAATACTTTTCAACCGCACCTCTACTGATGAAGCCCGAGAATGGTGAACCGTTATCCCTATACCTAGCAGTATCAAGGAATGCTGTAAGTGTCGTCCTCGTAAAGGACCATGAAGGTCAGCAATATCCTGTCTACTATGTTAGTAAAAGCTTGTTAAATGCTGAAACTAGATATTCTCGTTTAGAAAAATTGATATTAGCTCTAGTCATGGCATCAACGAAACTTAGACATTACTTTGAGACACATAGGATTCATGTTAAAACAAATTATCCTGTTAAAAATGTACTTAGGAAACCAGAAATGTCAGGCAGAATGGCTAAGTGGTCGGTAAAGCTGAGTGCTTATGATTTAGTATATGAACCTAGAAATGCCATAAAGTCTCAGGCTTTAGCTGACTTTGTGGCTGATTTTAGTAGTGACATTCAGGACGAGGTAGACCTAGAAGTTCAACAGTTAGGAGAATCCTCAGGATCCTGGACATTATATACTGATGGTGCATCTAATGTAAGAGGAGTAGGATTAGGAATACTACTAAAATCGCCACAGGGGGACATATTACCCCAGGCTATTAGGTGTGAATTTCCTGCTACTAATAATGAAGCAGAGTATGAGGCTTTAATTACAGGATTAGAGTTGGCTAAGAGCATGAGTATCAAAAATTTGCAAGTATATGTTGACTCTTTGTTAATTACTAACCATTTTAATGGATCCTATGCAGTTAAGGGTGAGAAATTAATCGAATATCTCGATATTCTCAAAAAATTAGCAGGATATTTCGATGTTTTTATACTTGAACAGGTACCAAGGGAGGATAATGCTGAAGCGGATGCCTTAGCAAATTTGGGATCATCGATCAGGATACCTGAAGGGACCCAAATACCAATATTACATGTCTTATATCCTGCAACGAATCCTCAGGATAAAGAAGTAGCGGGTATTCGGGATCCTGGAGCGGAATATCCTGAACATGATCCTAAATCCTGGACGGCTCCAATTGTGAGATATCTTAAAGAGGGACACATCCCCGGAAATGAAAATCCTAAGGCATTTAGGATGAAGGTATCTCGATTCACTATTATAAATAATGTTTTATACAAGAAATCTCTTGCAGGACCGTATTTGAGGTGCTTGGAGGATCCTGAAGCCAAAGAAGTATTTCAGGATATACATGAAGGGGATTGTGGTAACCATACTGGGGGCAGGTCGTTATTCTCAAAAGTATTAAGGACAGGATATTATTGGCCAACAATGAGAAAAGATGCCACAGAATATGCTCGAAGATGTGACGCATGTCAAAGACATAGTAACATACTGCATCAACCTGCTGAACCATTATATCCTATTGTTTCCCCTTGGCCATTTATGAAGTGGGGTATGGATATAGTGGGAAAACTACCAAAAGCTCCGGGAGGAAAAGTCTTTATGCTAGCAATGACGGATTATTTCTCTAAGTGGGTTGAAGCTGAAGCATTTGTTCAAGTTAGAGACCAAGAAGTAGTATCCTTCATAAAAAGGAATATCCTGACCAGATTCGGAGTACCAGCCAAGATAATCTGTGACAATGGTTCTCAGTTTATAAGCAAAAGAACTACTGACTTTTGCAAGAGTTGGGGAATCAAAATGATAACATCTACTCCAGTACATCCTCAAGCGAATGGACAAGCAGAATCCTCAAACAAGATAATTGTCAATAACTTAAAGAAAAGGCTTGGAGCCAAAAAAGGAAGATGGGCAGAAGAATTACCCTTTGTTTTATGGGCTGATAGGACAACGGTAAAGAATGCAACAGGCCAAACCCCATTTTCCTTGGTATTTGGAGCAGAATCCTGGAGCCTTGAGTCAGGATTTAGACACTATAGATGAGAAGAGAGATGCGGCAAGGATGAGGATGGCAGCATATCAACAGAGAATATCCAGGGCATATAACAAGAATATTAGGACCCGAAGATTTAAGGTTGGAGATTGGGTGTTAAGAAAGGCTTTTCAGAATACTACTAATCCTGCCGATGGCAAGTTAGCTCCAAAATGGGAAGGACCATACAAAGTTGAATCAGAAGCAGGGAAAGGAGCATACAGACTCAAGAATATGGAGGGGGATATGCTACCGAGATCTTGGAATGCTATACACCTTAAGCTCTATTTCAAGTGAGTTTAGAATTTAATTTCTAACTCAGGATTGTATGAATTCTACCTTTTTTAAATATGTTTGGTTTAATTTGTTCTTTGTAACCCAATACTGACTTAAGCATCGGAGGGGTGTTAGCCAAGCTAACACCCACCTTAGTGTAAAGATGTTTTGCAGTATATGTTTCGGGATATAGCTCCGGGATGCTCACTCAGGATATTTCGGAAGATTAGAGGATTGGCCCCCTCTCTCACGTACAAGGGATCCTGATCCCTTCACAGGTTTAAAGGTATTCACCTTTCTTCCGAATTGGGTTTAAACACCCCGCCTGGAGCGCAAGTTATTCAGGGATAGTTCAAGGTGGCGGGACCAGTCCATGTAAAAGTGGCTGACAATTTCGTTACTGTTGGCTATATCCTGAATCCTAAAGGTATATGAGGATTGATCACCCTCTCTCACGAAAGGGTATTTTCATACTCTCTAAGGTTTAAAGGTTTTCACCTTTCTAAGTCTTGGAGTTTATACACTCCCGCCTGTAGCGCATGAAAATTTGGGATTTTCCCCAGGATACAAGGGATTTATCTCCAGTACATCCTTGGGTTTTACCTTTGGGACGTAAAAAATTGCTTATACAATGGAAACTGACATTCAGAAGATTTCTAAAGTATTTGAAGACATTGTACACAGGGGACATTCCCACCAAGGTGGTGATGTAAAGCTAAAAGGATAAGGCTCGGAACTAATGCACTAAGTACCTCGCACAGGGGACATCTTCATTGAAGAAGTTGCAAAGGGATTGAGGCTTGGTAATAAGGTTATATACTACTCCGGGTATGATCTTTCCTTTGTAAACATCGTCTAAGTTTTTAGTAACACTATGTTTTATAAAAGGTTAAGTATCCTGATATATTCTCAAAGTCCTTTTCAGGATATTTGATTAAGGTGTTTGAAACTCGTATTAGTTTGGAACTTTGATCATTTAAGTATTATCGAAAACTGGTTTTGGAAAAATAGATTGTTTTTCAAAAGCTTTCTACAAAGTTGAACGAGCATTTGGGAGTCCTATCTAATAAAAAAGTTTTTGTAACATATTGCTGAGCATATTGATCAGGATATAACAATATAAAATTTTTGCATAGCTAAGATTTATACTTAGGAAAAACGGAAGATGATGGCAAGAAAAATAAAAAGATGAAATTATTCTTGAAGCAATCAATACTGGTTGATAACCGAAGGTTTCATCCTGAAACCCAGGACCCATCCACCTTCGGCTATCAAATTGTTTCGATACAGAAATAAAAATTGTTCATAAAAACCTAAAATTGTTCAAACGAGTTAAGGTAAATAAGCTTTAGGGAGTAGTGCCTTCTTCGTCCATAGTAATTTCAGCAGCATCCGTCTTGGGATCCGCCTCGGTATCCTTCTCAGCATCGGTTGTTTTTTCAACTGCTTTGGAAGATTCTTCGACAGCTGATTTGAAAGAAATGCCGCCGAGGTTCTTTAGCTTGGTCTCCCAGGCACCAACATCCCAAGAAGGGCATTCGAAGCCTAATGATTTGGCTTCGTGGGCCATCTTCAACCTGGCTTGGAGGAGAGAAATGACGACGGAACTCTTGAGGCTTTCCCGGTAGCTGACCATATCCCGTTCGTATTGCATGTGGGCAGCTTCAAGATCGGTCTGGGCTTGAAGAGCAGCTTTGTTGAGAGCAGTTTGGTGTTCTTGAGTCATGGCTTTAAATTTCTGCTCGTAATGACGAGATTTGGCGGCTGCAATCATGCCTTGATCGGAGATTGTGATTTCAGCTTCCTTTAGCTTGGTTTCAAGCGTCTTGTTGAGCTTGCAGGATTCTTGATATAGGTTAACCAAACGCTCAAGACCCTACAAAGGTAAGAGGACAGGTATTAATATTGATAAATCTTTGAAAATAATGTAAGCCGTAGGATGTGATATGAGAAAACTAACCTGGTTGAGAAAGGAAGTCATAAACCCGCTGGCTTCAATGAACCCGTGTTTCTCATAAGGAAATGTGTCAGAGATGACAGGGGAATCAGGCTCTTTCCTTTTGCGGGAACTTGAACTCCGGGGCTTGGTAGCCGGTGAAGGTTTGGGGATAATGATGGCTTTGGAGCTGCTGGGTTTGGATGTGGCTGTGGTCTTGGGGCTAGGTTCTTTTTTGACCTGGATCTGATCAGAATAACTGTCCAATTCGTCAAGGTCAAAGACTTCAGGGATCTTGGCCGGTGCTGCATAAAGGGAAAAGTTTTGCTCTTCATTTTATTATTATATTGTCTTGACTAATTATTTTGAAAGTAATCCTTACCAGACATTTCGGATGACGAGTATTGACTGGAACTCGGGACGTGTGTGGTGAAAGTCCTGTCTATTGCAGGTAACTGGTAAACAGTATTGATTCTTTCTTCTGACTCGGTGGTAGGGGAGCGACTTCCTTGAAGTTCACTGCATAAAGATCGAAAAGAAGGATATTAATAGAAGATAAGAATTAAATGGTCTATGAGAATATTTATGACCCTACCGGTGGTTAACCACTCCACCGGAAGGTTGGCACCCTCAGCAATAGAGTCTCGTTTGACAAAGAAAAATTTGCGTTGCCATCCGTCTTCGTTTTTGGTGGCTTTGAGAATCAGGGGTTTGCTGGAGGTCGAGAAGAGCAAGAACCGGCTAGAGCCATGGGATCGGAGGCGATAAGCAATAGGCAAATCCTCGATGCGGAGGTCGGAACAATGGAGGTTTTTGATTTGGTTAAGTACAATTAGTACTCTCCAAACCATGGGCATGGTTTGAGCAAAAGAGATGCCGGTGGTTCGAAAGAATTGCATCATGAATTCAGGAAAAGGGTATCGAAGACCTAGCGAAAAAGGATATGCTGGAAAACAAACCCATTCAGTGGAAGAAACATCCGATCGGATTGACCGATCGAATGGTCTAAAGACCGTGTTCTCAGGGAAAGCGCCGGAGGCTCTTAAAGCTGCAATGTCTGCGTTGTCAAAAGCACAGATCTCCTTTTCGGGATTTTTAAGGAGATTCTGCTGGGTGAAGGTCTCGGCGTCCATTGCGGGTAAGGCGATGTAAATTGAGAGAAAGTAAATCAGAAATGGAGAATTACCTGAAGGTTCTGTTGAAGATATCTGCTTTTCAAACAAGAAAAGAGAAGATATAGGGGCATTGTGGATCTCCATTGAGCAAAAAGCGCGTTGGAAGTTACGATGTGATCTTGACCGTCGCTTCGTTTTAAATGCCTTGAGTTATGGGATAAGATTTTTGAAATATATCCGTTGGATTAGTATACCAACCGATATATTTGGGGACAATTGTTATGGGTCATTTTCTGAATATACATATCCTGACTAATATCCCGCTTTTAATTGTTTGTTTGTGACCAGGATACTGGACGGGGATATTGCTAACATCTTGGGCGATATCCTAAGTCTGAGTGAATTAAACACGTGCAGGTTAATGGCTGTAAGTTACTAACGGTCATCAGGACTTCTTCTCCTCAAGACTCGGGCGTATTTGTTATGAGGAAGCCATTGAACCCGAAAGACTTGGTCCTCAACGTTCAAGTGGGAATATTCGCTGGATCCCGGAAGTTTAGGATAGTTTGTTACATTATCTTTACTATAAATAGATGGGGGCGGATCAGTTTAAGGCACACAATTTACACTGACACACTCGAACACTTTCACTCTCTAGCTCATTGCAAACACCACACTTGTATTCAAATTTCATTGTAACACATAGTCGATCCGCACCACATCCTGCACTGTATCCTGACGTTTGAAGTAATAAGAAGAACAAGGCAGCTGCGATTGTCAGCTCCCGAGGTTTTATGCCGGCGATCTAGATTGATCAAGGGCTTTCCTCGTACATCTCGTGTCGTTTACTTTACTTTTGCTCATAGTTTGATCATAGATACAGCTCAATATCCTGAGCCGTATCCTGAATACTGATTTTCTAAATAACTTAACAAGCATATTTTCAATACACTTTCTAGCACACTACCTCACTTTACTAATTTGATCACTTAATTGCTTCGGTAATTTTTGACCAAAACAACAGTATACTTCAAAATCTTCAGTTCCTTCTGGTAAAGCTAGGATTGGGGCATTGGTTAATTTCAGCTTCAAGATCCTAAAGGCTTCTTCTTGTTTAAGTCCCCATTCAAACTTAACTGCTTTACAGGTTAGCCTAGTTAATGGTACAGCTATTTTGGAAAAATCCTTAATAAACCGTCTATAATATCCGGCTAAACCTATAAAACTTCTAATTTCCATTGCGGATTGCGGAACCTTCCATTTAGTAATCGCCTCTATCTTAGCAGGATCTACATGAATACCTTCGTGATTCACCATGTGACCTAGAAATCGCACTTCCTTTAACCAAAATTCACATTTCGAGAATTTGGCATAAAGCTTTTCTTTTCTTAACAAAGTTAAGAGTGCATGCAATTGCTGACAATGCTCTTCCTGACTTTTGGAATAAATAAGTATATCGTCGATGAAGACAATTACAAATTTATCCAAGTACGGTTTACAGATTCTATTCATCATGTCCATGAATGCGGCAGGTGCATTCGTTAATCCGAAGGGCATGACTGTAAACTCGTAATGACCATACCTAGTTCTGAAAGCAGTTTTAGGTATGTCTTCTTCTTGTACCTTCAATTGATGATATCCGGAGCGTAAGTCGATCTTAGAAAAATATCTAGCTCCTTGTAATTGATCGAAAAGATCATCAATCCTAGGTAATGGGTATCGATTCTTAATTGTAACCTTATTGAATTCTCTATAATCAATACACATTCTCATCGAACCATCCATCTTCTTTACAAACAATACTGGTGCTCCCCACGGGGATGAACTAGGTTGTATGAAACCTTTACTTAGTAATTCATCTAATTGCTTTTTCAGTTCTAACATTTCTGTAGGAGCTAACTGATAAGGTGCCTTGGCTATCGGTGTAGTTCCGGGAATTAAATGAATCCTAAACTCTACTTTCCTGTCGGGTGGTAATCCCGGGAGTTCCTCTGGGAATACATCTGGATATTCTGAGACTACAGGAATCTCCTTAAGTTCTTTACTCTTAGTACTAATGATTACTGAAATCATATATACTATTCCTTGCTTTCGTTCATAACTAGCAACTTTCATTACTGATATGAACTTCATGGATTTACGTGGTTTATCTCCTGTAATCATGATTACTTCTCTAGTGGGTGCCTGAATCTCTATAGAGTTTTTAGCACAAAGGATTCGAGCATGGTTGGCTACTAACCAATCCATTCCTAACACAACATCGAATTCAGCTAATTTCATATGTAATAGGTTTGCAGAGAATTTATGACCTGAGAGTTCTATTTCTATATTTTGCAAAACCTTATCTATTTTAACTGAATTCCCATCTGCCGTTTCGACTGTAAAAATCTGCCTAAGGTTGGTTAAGGGTAATTTAAAAGCTTGGCATAATAAAGTATTGATAAAACTTTGGTTTGCACCAGAGTCAAATAATACTTTTGCGTAAATGTTGTGAACTAAGAACGTACCAGCTATTACATCTGGAATGAGTTCTGCTTCTTGAGTGGTCAGCTGGAATGCTCTGGCATTCTTCTTAGTAGTTCCGTCGGCCGTCTTGGTTTTGCTGTCTGCTGGTTTGGCCAATTTAGGACATTCTGTTTTAAAATGCCCCGCTTCTCCACAGTTAAAGCAGATTATGGTTTTCTTTCTGCAGTTTTCTTCACGATGTCCTACAGCTTTGCAAAAGTTGCAGGTTATATTGCATTTTCCATAATGTTTCTTTCTGCAATTTCTGCAGAACTGAGGAGTTGAGGATTGCCCTGTTCCTCTTTTCTTGAAGTTACTATTATTACCCACACGAAATCCTTGGGTAATTTTCTGAGCTAGTTCCTTCTTCCTGTTTTCATCTCTTGTGCGTATCAATTCGTCAGTTAGGGTGTTAGCTAATTCTACCGCATCGTCAATAGTGCGAGGTCTCGCAGCTTTAACGATATTATGGATTTCGCTAATTAATCCCCAAATATAGCGAGAAATGAGTACCGGTTCTGGCGAAGCCAGCGTTGGTACCACTCTAGCATATTTGAAGAATGTCGAAGTATATCATCGACAGTCTACACCCATCATCCGATGGTTTAGGAATTTATTAGCCATTTGATCTTTTTCATATTCAGGACAAAATTTTCTTTCTACAAGACTCTTAAATTCTTCCCAGTTCATGGCATAGGCCACATTTCTTCCTTTGGCTTGAAGTACTGTATTCCACCATTCTAGTGCCCTTTCTTTAAACAAATGCGATGTATACATCACTTTGTCTTCCTTGGCACATTTACTTATTGCAATTACTGCCTCGGTTTTCTCTAACCAACGCAGTGCAGCAGTTGCTCCTTCATTGCCTGCAAATTCATTGGGTTTACAAGCAAGAAATTCTTTGTAAGTGCAACCAGGTGTTGCAGCTTTCATTTTCTTAGGGAGCGGAGCTTGCAATTCATCATTGCTGTTATTAATATGGTTACCGCCTCCGTTTATACTATTACTAAAATTGTCTCCTTGTGTACGTTTACTAGGAATGATTGATCGAGGTTTAACAGGTTTCTGGGCAGCATTAATAATTGCTGGAATAGCATTAGCTATTCCTTGAGCAACGATATCCTCGATATCTTGCCTATTTAACAATTGCTCTTCCTGATTTTGCTCAGATTGATTTACTTCATTTACTGGTTCATTACCAACGTTTGCCATCTGATAATTAATTTATATATAAATAATTAGTATAAAATAAGAAACAATCAAATATAATAATTAATCGCACATAATCATGTAAACAAATATATAACAAAAATTGTCAATTTTCTAAATTTTCATTTGTTTATAGATTATAATATGCTTCCATACACACTTTTATCTTACAACCGGTTTATTGTTTATTTTACATATACTGATTTTTATTAATATTATTACAAACACAGATTCACAACCCACTTCTCCCTCGTCAACTTGCATTTTTAATAACGATGTTCCCTCTCATCATATTTCCATGAGATTTGTCCTCCTATCTCTCGAATCCTATTCCCAGCATCCATCAGCTCTTCGCCAAAATGGTGGAGTTCAGCCATATTCTCATTACTCATCGGTGGATTTGGTAGAGGTTCTGGGTCAACCTGAGGGAAAAACGTATAAGGATTGTTGAGAAGGTTTTGGAACTGCCAATCATTAGTCCACCACTCATCCATTCCTAGAGGTTGGGTGTGGATTATAGGTTCTGTGATTGCTGGTTCCAAATTCATTGGAAGTTGGGTTTCAATAGGATGAGTAAAAACATTTTCATTGACAGGCTTAATAGTATCACAGCTTGCCAATATAAAATCTAACTCCTCCTGCAATGTCATTTCCTGGGTTTGCTTGGAACTTTCTCCAATTTCCAACTTTGTCTGCCTAGAATCTTCCTCAATTTCCAATTCCATCTGTCTAAAACTTTCCCCGATTTCAATTCCCTTTCCTTTCTCTAAGGGATTGTTTATTTTAGGAATCTTCCTAGTGGCGGGGTTCCTCCTACACACACGCCTCCATCCTACTAATCTTCTCCTTTTCTTAGGCTTGGGTTTCTCCAGAGGTGGAGCGTTGAATTCTATAGGTTGTTCCACATCAGCAAAGTAACCAGTAAACTCTATAGAAACTTC
This sequence comes from Helianthus tuberosus, assembly GCA_030545235.1. Lineage (NCBI taxonomy): Eukaryota > Viridiplantae > Streptophyta > Magnoliopsida > Asterales > Asteraceae > Helianthus > Helianthus tuberosus. The sequence goes on from CM060388.1 coordinate 141,739,825, forward strand.
TATGTTTACATGGTAGAGGTTGAGATTCTCTAGGGCTCCAGATAACTCATTCATGCTGTTTAGCATATATATAAAATAATAAGTTAAAATTTTATAACAAAATTTTACAGATAACCTTTACATATTATTGCATACCGTGTGACTTTAATTTAATACAAAGGACAATTGACAATTAAACATACTAGGTTTTATTGTAATTTTATTTATTTACTGGATAACGTTTCTGGCTTATAAGTGATAAGGTTGCTAATACTGGGTCATGTTATTCTAAAGATTTGCATTTACTGCTACGGTGGCTAGCATATAAAGATCCGCACATTTTTCATCTAACTTGTCTTCCCATGGTGGGTTACTGTCTAGTTTCTGGATTTCCTGATTATCTTTCATTTCTTTTGATTGAGACTTCTTGATTTTCTCCTGACTTTTCCTAATAATCAAACTTCTTTTATTAGGAGAAAATGGTTCCTCATAATGCGCTTTACGAACAAATATTCCCTCCTCAGTATCTACTGAGTATCTTGAGGATTGGGATGAGCTTCCCTTCTCTTTTGGCAAATTATCTAATTTAAGATAGATATTCGAAAGCTTTTGCTTACCCATACTGTAACTAACAAATAGTCAGTTAATAAAACACATAATCACAAAATGGCAATCAGAAAAATTAAGTATTTCTAAATACTTAATTAGCTTAACTCAGTGGCTCTGATACCACCTTTTTCTGTCACGGCCCCCGACCCGGTTTGACCCGTTTCAGGAGCCGCGGGACAGAAAATCCCGTGGTATTTATTTAATTAAGTTGACAGCGGAAGTTTTCATCAGGATCTTTTTAAAACTGAAATTTCTCGATTATTTTATTTCACAACTCGGGATAAAACCCCGGTAGTTTACAATTATATGATTTCACTAAGAAATCTTTATTTTACAAAACATATTTCTTTATTTATATTGAGCCACTTCTCTAAGCTTGTAATGCTTTGCGGCACTTTTCCTGGATCACAACAGATCACCTGAAACATGTTTGAAAAAGGTTTTGTCAGCGGGAAATACTGGTGAATCATTCTATTTATTAAAATGACACGTTTGTTATAATTTACAGTATTAAGAGAGATTACAATGTTTCCAGATATCAACCAACTACCCACAGTATTTGTCACTCGACTCGTTTCTGTGACTATGGTCATATCACCCATTGGCTACCCCGTTCTCCAATGGTGAAGATTATCAAGTAATGTATGCAAAACCCCACATACCAGCTGTAATTTGGTGATTACAAAAACTTAATCATTGTAATTATAACTTTGAAAATATTTAAGAATTTATAAAGCACTTTGATAAAAAGAGAATGACTCATATTGCAGATTTAACACGATCGAGTTAACACCCGGTATCGGAGCAGTACCCTACTAAAATTGAAAGCAATTTCGACTTCAGAGTATTATAACTTCGTTTTTGAAAGTTTGTTTCGACACCATCAGACTGTGCATGCAACAAGCTATTTATAGCTGAAAAATAGGGTTCACGCGGCCTGCGTAAACCACCCCATATATCTTACGCGGCCCGCGTGGCCGCCTAGTCTACGAGTAGGGTTGATCGGTCATGCATAGGTTCAACAGCTGGTCAATACGTGGATCCGGATACTTATCCGGTCAAACCAAGGGTTGACGCGGCCCGGGTAAGACTATGCTTACTCTTACGCGGCCCACCTGAACACCATAATTCTTGTTTTCTTGATTTTTTTATGCACAGTATGGTTTCAGGGGTCCGGGTTTTTACTTACGGGTCGTTTTAGGATAATTTTGAGAGTCCTTACAGTTCTGCTCCGTGGTAAGTATTATAACCCCAGTTTCATAATAGTTATGCTGCCCGATTGATTTAGGGTTCCGTAACAACAGTCGTGGTTCTGCCCGACGTAGTTGTTGGAATGCCGTCTCGGGGAGGGTATCATTAATATTTTCAAAGGGTTATGAAACTAACCAATGTACATTTGTATAAATTATAGATTATATCCAGGAAACCCTTATGAAAAGCCTAAGATAGCAATGTGAGTATGTAACATATGTGCTTGTAATCATTGTGAACAGTACAATTATCAATAAAACAATGTTATTTGATCCCAATGTTTGTTTATTTATGTTTTACATTTTTCATGTTTTGACTTTTACTCAATTTCAAACTCTATATCGCTTTCTGGAGAGTTATACGCAAACTGCTGCGTAAACGTAACCAGTTTAATGCGACAAATACTCCGGAACATCAACATATACTTAACATACCTTAAATAACCCTTACATAACTTAGAAATAAGTTTTGAAGGCTTTGGTATGTCAAAAACAAGTTAATTCGCTTACAGGGACTAAACTTGACAAACTACGAAAGTATGCCAATTTGAACTGTAACGAACATTCCGGAACATGACCATAAGTTAAACATACCATAAATGTCCTTTACATAGCTTAGAAATAGGCTTTAAGGGGTTCGGTGTGCTAAAATAAACTTTTGGGTAATTCAGGGACTAAAAGTGTCAAAAAGTGCACAAGTTTGCACTTTTGCGCATAACTCACGTTCTGAATACATCCGGACATCCAAAAATTTATGTAAGCACTAAAATATTTTATTTTAGTGTTTGGCATAAGAAAAATCCATTCGTCGCTTCATTTGGATCGTTTTTCGCTCTTATGCGCATTCCGTCGTAATTAAGCGAACATCGTGATCGTACGACCAAACGAACCAACATCCGACATATTTTTGAGCATATTTCATGTCCTCAATGTTTAGGCATCATTTTAGGGCCTTAAAGTTGGCTTTGCGGGCCTTAGAAGTGTCGGGAATGGCTTAAAACACAACAGGGACCAAAACTGTCATTTATGAAACATGTTTCTGATCTGTGCAGGCCATGCGGCCCGCGTGAGTTTTATGTACATCTTTACGCGGCCCGCGTCAGGGTCCCAGATCAGATAAGATCGATTAGTCAGCAGATTACAGCTGTTTAACTCACAACCACAAACCCACACTTGCCCTTTCAGCTCATTAGGGGCCATTTTTAGTTACCACAACTTTCCAACAAGTGTACGCACGAGATTCGATCACGTTATTCAAGAAACGATCCTAACGGTTCGGTAAAAACTATAAATACCCCACCCCCATTTGCTTCAAAGTCACAAGAATCTGATCTAATGTGCTCTAAGTTGAAACCTTTGTTTCATACCTGAGCTATTTTGATCTAGATTAGCATTCGGGGACCCTTCGTAAGTATTCCTTCGTTCTTTTATTGTTTTTCGAGTCCGAAAGTCAAACTTTGTTTGACTTTCTGCATTGACCAGTTTATGGTCAATGCGAAGTTCGTTTGAACTTCGCAACGTGATTGTAATCACGATGGTTATAGTCCCTTGTGACTATGCCTACTGATTACCACGTTGTCTAGGGTCGTAAGGGTAAGCGATCTAATAAATCGCTTAAACCTTCGAACCCGACCCATTTGGTCGATCATTAGGATCCGACCAAACACATTAGGTGACCATAGCATATAGGGAATAACCTTCCGAGGTTATACCTTATGGTCGCTTCGTTTAAGTAGTTGTATGATAGGTAGTTTATATGCCTTAGGTAAATTACCAAAATACCCCTTTGATGCCAAAATTCATTTTAAACATATGTAACATAACTTTTGACATCTAAACTGATTTGACAACAATATTAGACATGTTAAGGCATATGTTACTTGTCATAGGACTAGTTAGGCGGTCCGAACGCGTTTCACGCGAACGACGCGTTAAAGTAGCATAAGCTACCTAAACGGGTCGTAATGGGTCATAAGCACTTAGGTTAGGTTTCATTTAGTATGTAGGCTTTGTTAAACCATATGACACGAGTCTCCATACTCGTTTGGTTTACGAACCCTTATTCTATCTAAATCTTCCGATTTAGGTCCGGTTTATTAACATAGTTACCTATATTAGGTGCCGTTTGATTCCGTGATCTCTAGCATTGCTTGGTGGTTATCTTAGGACTTCTGAGCAATCTCAAGTGAGTACATAGACCCCTCTTTTACTGTTTTCCAAACTGTTTTGGGGTGAAACACATGTGCCTACTTGTTACTTTCATGCTTTCCTGTTTTCACATCATATACCTGCTATGTTTGTTAGTACATTATAGTACATGATTTCATTACATTTCATGCTATGTATGCCCATTGTGTGCGTACTTAGTACATCGTTTTACATTACATTTCATGCTATGTATGCCCATTGTGTGCGTACTTAGTACATTGCTTTACATTACATTTCATGCTATGTATGCCCATTGTGTGCGTACTTAGTACATTGCTTTACATTACATTTCATGCTATGTATGCCCATTGTGTGTGTACTTAGTACACTGTTTACATTACATTTCATGCTATGTATGTCCATTGTGTGCATACTTGGTACATTTGTTTCACTTCACATGCTATGTATGTCCATTTGTTACATACTTAGTACAGTTGTTTTCATCACATGATTACATTTTGGTATGACATTTGGTTTGTTTAACATGGAACAATACATTCATTAACATTGATCACGCCGTTCGTTAGTAGGTAGTGGTACCATAGGAATTGACAACTCCCGTTCCGGACATCCTAGGTTGGTTTGGATGAAAGGAATGACCGAATTCGATATACATAACTTAGATAAACCTTTAATTTGTTTAAGGGTTTATCGCCATAGTCTCAAGGCTTGGATGTATGCATTTTCACAATACCGCATAAATGTTTGTATCAGTATAGCATGCATTTGTTCCACAAAACATAACTTTGATTTAAACCATGTTTTACTTCAATACCTTGTTTTTGTGCATTTTACATATGGTTTAGTTGATATATTTCACATACCATACATGACATTTTTGGATACACATTACATGATTTACATTAGACATAAACATTTTGACATTGACATACACAATACATGATTTACATTAGACATAAACATTTTGACATTGATATACACAATTCATGATTTACATTAATCACAGATATTTGATATGGCTTACACGATAACATTTTGACATTTGATTATACATAAACAATTTACATTGGTGGTTTGGTTTGAGTAAGGGATTTAAGTAACGAGGCATGTGTAATATGATACAAGCATGGTGGATACGCCGCTGGTACTTCCTATATATAAGTGTTTGTATGGTATTACATATCGTAGCGTTATTTAAATCATTTCAATTTATGACACATGACATTTTATACAAATAACATACTTTTTACAAGACACTGTTTACAAACAACTTATCTTACACAAACTCATTTTTACATGGTTATTCAGTTAACCTTACATTTATTTATACATTTCATCTGAACTTATTGTTTTTCAAACGATTTACAAAACAAAGCAAATTACAAGGTTCACGACTAAACATTTTCTTAAACACAAGTCATGAATCATATTTTCACAAAACCTATGTATCTCACAGGCATTTTTATGCTGACGTACCTATTTTCACATGTGTTTTCAGGAGCTTTTCCATAGGATGATGATCGTGACACTAGGGCGGACCTGTGCCTTAGAGACATAAAACGAAGATAGACTTAGTTTAATTATGTTTTGTACTCTTGTTTTTGTTTAAGACAATATAACTCTCGTGTTGATAAATAAAATACAACTTTGAATGCCATGGTTATGAAACAATTAATTCTGTTACAACACTCCCCGACGTTTTCCGCCACGTTTTGTATGTTACACGTGGTCGGGGTGTGACAGAAGAGTTGGTATCAGAGCCAATGGTTATAGGGAATTAGATTATTAGTAATGCTTTGACCTAGACTATAACCTTTCTAGGACCCTAACACGAGTTATCTTGTGTTTAGATCTTAAAACATGCACATCACCTATCCTTAGGTGATTATCAAAACAAAAACAAGATTTTCCGAAACGATTTTTGAAAATCAATCTTCTGTTTTTGGATAATTTATTACATGGTTTTGAACCCTCTTTTGTAAGGTTTTTAACCCTCCCAGTTTGGTTTTTGGCCTTGTGCCTTCAAATTTTCAAGATCTCGTCAAAGTTTTGGGTTCTAAATAGTGTGAACACGTGCAAACTGGAAGAGTGAATGCCTGTATTCTGGGTTTTCTGTCTAGGCAAGCACTTCGTATACATCTCATCAGACGCGAGACCAGTTGTGCTTACCTGGGAATTCTTGGGATGAGTGTTCACTTATAGGCGAGCATGTCTTCGCGATACATTATTTTTGACCCATTTACTTTGATTAGTCACTGTGTGTCGTTTGTTAGCTTGGTAATGCGAACAAATGACCACCATCCTTGCTGTTCTCAATTTTTGTTTCATCTAATTCTTTTCATCCAATCATCTCACTCGTTTCCTTTCATGTTTCCTCTTTTAGAATGCCTCCTTGACGCGAAAACCAGATAGCGACTGCCGAACTGGCAGAAATTATTGCGCAGCAAATGGCTGCTCAATTCCCAAATCTCTTTGCTCAATGGCACCAAGCCAACAACAACAATGCTCCATGCAAATACAAGGATTTTAACTCGGCTAAACCACTCAAGTTTAGTGGTTCTGAAGGAGCGACTGGGCTTCTTCAATGGTTCGAGAGCATTGAGAATACTTTCCGCCACGTGCAGTGTCCTGACAATCGCAAGGTCGAGTTTTCTTCGAGTGTGTTTCAGAAGAGGGCTCTTACATGGTGGAATGGGGTAATGAGAGACCGTGGTGCAGAAGTTACTCTAGCACAGACATGGGCTGAACTTAGAGCTCTTATGATGAGGGAGTTTTGTCCTCATCATGAACAACGAGCGTTGGAGAAGGAGTTTGATGACTTGAAACAAGATAGTGGCGAGCACAGGGCATATACTGTTAGGTTTGAGGAGTTGAGTCTGCTTTGCCCGACTATGGTTACCTCACTCAACAAGGCTATCGAAAGGTACATCGACGGCCTACCTGACTCAGTGTAAGACATCATTACTGGTAGTAACCCTGCCACACTCCGTCAGGCGATCGAGTTATCAGCGACATTGACTGAGTCGCAGATTCGGAAGAATAAGTTACACAGGAAGGGTGACAAGGGAAAGAAACAGTCGGCTGACAAGGAAGATAGCAAGAAAGGTCAAAACAAGAATGGAAAGGATTCTGGTTCATCGAAAAGGGCAAGGAAGCGTAAGGTTCCCAAAACTATGCTGTCACTGCCCAAGCTAACCAGGCAGCTCCCAACCAACCTGCACAGCCTCCAGCGAAGAAGCCCTATTCAGGGAATGCACCTTTGTGCAATAGATGCAACAGTCACCATCAGCCGCAACATCAGTGCCGTTTCTGTACTAACTGTGGGAAGTCAGGTCATCTTGCCGATGTTTGTCGGTTTGCTCAAAATCGCGCAGTTCAGAACCCGGCTCAACAAGTTGCTCAGCCTCTTGCTCAGCAACAGGGTCAAGCTGCACGACCACACTACCCACCAGGTGCTTGTTATAACTGTGGGGATCTGGCCCATTACAGAAACTGGTGCCCAAGGCTGGTTAACCAGAATCAGAATCCAAATCAGAATCAGGCTCCGGCTCGAGGGCGAGTTTTCAACATGAATGCTCAAGAGGCACAAGCAGACAATGAAGTGGTGAACGGTACGTTCTTTATTAATAATCAGCCTGCATCTGTTCTTTTTTATTCAGGTGCCGACAAGAGTTTTGTGTCATTGTCTTTTGAGCCAATGCTTCGCGTGTCTAGAATAAAACTAGGTAAACCTTTGACAGTAGAGGTTGCTAGTGGTGAACCCATTATTCTTGATTCTGTTCTTCGCAACTGCCAGTTAAACCTTAACGACCATCTTTTTCCTATTGACCTCACGCCAATGCAACTTGGAAGCTTCGACGTTATAGTGGGTATGGATTGGTTATCTAAGCATCGCGCAGAGATAGTTTGTTCTGAGAAGATTGTTCGTGTGGCGCTGTCGACAGGCGAGATCCTACAGGTTCGTGGTGAGAAGCCTGCCGGTGGTCTCAAACTCATGTCTTGTTTTAAAGCTCGGAAATATCTGCGGAAGAACTATGTGGCCTTCTTAGCACATGTTACAGCAGATAAAGGCAAGGGTAAGTCTATTTCAGATATTCCTGTCGTTCGGGATTATTCTGAAGTATTCCCTGAAGATTTACCTGGTCTACCTCCAGCACGCCAAGTCGAGTTCCGTATTGACCTCGTACCTGGTGCAAATCCCATTGCCAGAGCTCCATATCGTCTTGCACCGTCTGAGATGCAAGAGTTGTCTAAACAGCTTCAGGAGCTCTCTGACAAAGGTTTTATCCGTCCTAGCTTTTCACCTTGGGGTGCTCCCGTTCTTTTTCTCAAGAAGAAGGATGGATCTTTTAGGATGTGTATCGATTATCGTGAGCTTAACAAGCTTACCATCAAGAATCGATATCCCCTACCTCGCATAGATGATCTCTTTGATCAGTTACAGGGAGCTTCTTATTTTTCAAAGATTGATCTGCGATCTGGATATCATCAACTTCGGGTGCATGAAGAGGACATTCCTAAGACAGCGTTCCGCACTCGTTATGGGCATTATGAATTCACAGTCATGCCATTCGGTTTGACTAATGCTCCTGCTGTTTTCATGGACTTAATGAATAGGGTCTGCAAGCCTTATTTGGATCAGTTCGTCATTGTTTTTATTGACGACATCTTGATATACTCTAAGACGCGAGCTGATCACGAGCAACATCTTCGTCTTACTTTGGAACTCCTAAAGAAAGAGCAACTTTTCGCCAAATTCTCCAAGTGCGAATTTTGGCTTAAAGAAGTTCAATTCTTAGGACATATTATCAACGAATAAGGTATTCATGTAGATCCCTCCAAGATCAGTGCGATTAAGGATTGGGATACGCCTACTACTCCTACTGAAGTTCGTTCTTTTCTTGGTCTAGCGGGTTATTACCGCCGCTTCATTGAAAACTTCTCAAAAATTGCAGTTCCTCTAACTGCTCTAACTCAGAAGAACAAACCCTTTGAGTGGGGATTCAAATAAGAAGAAGCTTTTCAAAACTTGAAGCAGAAGCTTTGCGATGCGCCTGTTCTGACTTTGCCTGAGGGCAATGATGATTTCGTCGTTTACTGTGATGCATCTAAATTGGGTCTTGGCTGTGTCCTGATGCAAAGGAACAAAGTCATAGCATATGCATCGAGGCAGTTGAAGATACATGAGAAGAACTACACCACTCATGATCTTGAGTTGGGTGCAGTTGTCTTCGCTCTTAAGATCTGGAGACACTATTTGTACGGTACAAAATGTGTGGTTTTCACGGATCACAAAAGTCTTCAGCATATCTTCAACCAGAAAGAACTCAACATGAGGCAACGACGTTGGGTTGAGCTACTAAACGACTATGACTGCGAAATTCGCTACCATCCTGGTAAGGCGAATGTCGTAGCCGATGCATTGAGTCGTAAGGAACGTACTAAGCTTCATTGTGTACGTGTTCAATCTGTTATTCAAGCTCGATCTGATATCCAAGCCCGCATTTCTCAGGCTCAACAATCTTGTGTTTCACAAGGTTTATTGGATAAGGAATTTCCTTATCACATAACACCTGATCTTGAACTGGAGGACAATGGATCATATTACTTCATGGACCGTTTGTGGGTCCCAAGCCAGGATGATCTTCGTACCTTGCTTATGGATGAAGCCCATAAATCTCGTTATTCTATTCATCCGGGCTCAGATAAGATGTATAAGGATCTTCGTATTCAGTATTGGTGGCCTGGTATGAAGAAAGACATTGCCTTATACGTATCAAAATGCCTTACTTGTCTTAAGGTTAAGGCTGAACATCAACGTCCTTCTGGTTTATTGGTGCAACCAGAGATCCCAGTTTGGAAATGGGAAAACATTACTATGGATCTTGTTACCAAACTTCCACGCACAAAGAAAGGTCATGATGCCATCTGGGTAGTCGTTGATCGTCTTACTAAGTCAGCACATTTCTTGCCAATCCGTGAGGATTTTCCTGCTGACAAACTTGCAAAAATCTATGTGGATGAAATTGTAGCTCGACATGGTGTTCCTTTGAACATCATTTCTGACAGAGATACTCGTTTCACTTCTCATTTTTGGAGAACCATGCAATCTGCTATGGGGACCCAACTTAATCTGAGCACAGCTTATCATCCGCAAACGGATGGTCAATCTGAGAGAACAATCCAGACTCTGGAGGATATGCTTAGAGCTTGTGTGATCGACTTTGGTGGTAGTTGGGATTCACATCTTCCGTTAATTGAATTCTCCTACAACAACAGTTATCACACCAGCATCAAAATGGCTCCTTTCGAAGCTCTCTATGGTCGAAAATGTCGTTCACCAGTCTACTGGAATGAGATCGGTGAGGCTCAGCTTACTGGACCTGCCCTCATTTTAGAGACAACTGATAAGGTCAAGAAAGTTCGTGATAACCTTCAGACAGCTAGAAGCCGTCAAAAGAGTTACGCGGACCCAAAACGCAAACCCTTGGAATTTCAAGTCGGTGATCGAGTATTACTTAAGGTCTCACCTTGGAAAGGTGTGATCAGATTTGGAAAGAAAGGAAAACTTGCACCTAGATACGTTGGACCATTCAAGATCGTCGAAAGAATCGGTAAGGTAGCCTACAGACTTGAGTTACCTCCTGAACTTGGAAATGTTCATCCAACCTTTCACGTGTCCAATCTCAAGAGGTGTTTAGCTGATGAGAACCTCCACATACCACTTGACGAAATTCGTGTTGGTAAAACACAGAAATTTGTTGAGAAGCCAGTGGAAATCATGGAACGTGAAGTCAAATGGCTTAAACGCAAGCACATTCCTTTGGTCAAAGTTCGATGGGAAGCTAAACGTGGACCCGAGTTTACTTGGGAATGCGAAGATCAAATGAAGGCGAAATATCCGCATCTTTTCCCACGAGTTTCCTCTAAATAAATTTCGGGACGAAATTTCCACAAATAGGGGAGACTGTAACATATGTGCTTGTAATCATTGTGAACAGTACAATTATCAATAAAACAATGTTATTTGATCCCAATGTTATTTGATCCCAATGTTTGTTTATTTATGTTTTACATTTTTCATGTTTTGACTTTTACTCAATTTCAAACTCTATATCGCTTTCTGGAGAGTTATACGCAAACTGCTGTGTAAACGTAACCAGTTTAATGCGACAAATACTCCGGAACATCAACATATACTTAACATACCTTAAATAACCCTTACATAACTTAGAAATAAGTTTTTAAGGCTTTGGTATGTCAAAAACAAGTTAATTCGCTTACAGGGACTAAACTTGACAAACTGCGAAAGTATGCCAATTTGAACTGTAACGAACATTCCGGAACATGACCATAAGTTAAACATACCATAAATATCCTTTACATAGCTTAGAAATAGGCTTTAAGGGGATCGGTGTGCTAAAATAAACTTTTGGGTAATTCAGGGACTAAAAGTGTCAAAAAGTGCACAAGTTTGCACTTTTACGCATAACTCACGTTCTGAATACATCCGGACATCCAAAAATTTATGTAAGCACTAAAATATTTTATTTTAGTGTTTGGCATAAGAAAAATCCATTCGTCGCGTCATTTGGATCATTTTTCGCTCTTATGCGCATTCCTTCGTAGTTAAGCGAACATCGTGATCGTACGACCAAACGAACCAACATCCGACATATTTTTGAGCATATTTCATGTCCTCAATGTTTAGGCATCATTTTAGGGCCTTAAAGTTGGCTTTGCGGGCCTTAGAAGTGTCGAAAATGGCTTAAAACACAACAGGGACCAAAACTGTCATTTATGAAACATGTTTCTGATCTGTGCAGGCCATGCGGCCCGCGTGAGTTTTATGTACATCTTTACGCGGCCCGCGTCAGGGTCCCAGATCAGATAAGATCGATTAGTCAGCAGATTACAGCTGTTTAACTCACAACCACAAACCCACACTTGCCCTTTCAGCTCATTAGGGGCCATTTTTAGTTACCACAACTTTCCAACAAGTGTACGCACGAGATTCGATCACGTTATTCAAGAAACGATCCTAACGGTTCGGTAAAAACTATAATACCCCACCCCCATTTGCTTCAAACTCACAAGAATCTGATCTAATGTGCTCTAAGTTGAAACCTTTGTTTCATACCTGAGCTATTTTGATCTAGATTAGCATTCGGGGACCCTTCGTAAGTATTCCTTCGTTCTTTTATTGTTTTTCGAGTCCGAAAGTCAAACTTTGTTTGACTTTCTGCATTGACCAGTTTATGGTCAATGCGAAGTTCGTTTGAACTTCGCAACGAGATTGTAATCACGATGGTTATAGTCCCTTGTGACTATGCCTACTGATTACCACGTTGTCTAGGGTCGTAAGGGTAAGCGATCTAATAAATCGCTTATACCTTCGAACCCGACCCATTTGGTCGATCATTAGGATCCGACCAAACACATTAGGTGACTATAGCATATAGGGAATAACCTTCCGAGGTTATACCTTATGGTCGCTTCGTTTAAGTAGTTGTATGATAGGTAGTTTATATGCCTTAGGTAAATTACCAAAATACCCCTTTGATGCCAAAATTCATTTTAAACATATGTAACATAACTTTTGACATCTAAACTGATTTGACAACAATATTAGACATGTTAAGGCATATGTTACTTGTCATAGGACTAGTTAGGCGGTCCGAACGCGTTTCACGCGAACGACGCGTTAAAGTAGCATAAGCTACCTAAACGGGTCGTAATGGGTCATAAGCACTTAGGTTAGGTTTCATTTAGTATGTAGGCTTTGTTAAACCATATGACACGAGTCTCCATACTCGTTTGGTTTACGAACCCTTATTCTATCTAAATCTTCCGATTTAGGTCCGGTTTATTAACATAGTTACCTATATTAGGTGCCGTTTGATTCCGTGATCTCTAGCATTGCTTGGTGGTTATCTTAGGACTTCTGAGCAATCTCAAGTGAGTACATAGACCCCTCTTTTACTGTTTTCCAAACTGTTTTGGGGTGAAACACATGTGCCTACTTGTTACTTTCATGCTTTCCTGTTTTCACATCATATACCTGCTATGTTTGTTAGTACATTATAGTACATGATTTCATTACATTTCATGCTATGTATGCCCATTGTGTGCGTACTTAGTACATTGCTTTACATTACATTTCATGCTATGTATGCCCATTGTGTGCGTACTTAGTACATTGCTTTACATTACATTTCATGCTATGTATGCCCATTGTGTGCGTACTTAGTACATTGCTTTACATTACATTTCATGCTATGTATGCCCATTGTGTGTGTACTTAGTACACTGTTTACATTACATTTCATGCTATGTATGTCCATTGTGTGCATACTTGGTACATTTGTTTCACCTCACATGCTATGTATGTCCATTTGTTACATACTTAGTACAGTTGTTTTCATCACATGATTACATTTTGGTATGACATTTGGTTTGTTTAACATGGAACAATACATTCATTAACATTGATCACGCCGTTCGTTAGTAGGTAGTGGTACCATAGGAATTGACAACTCCCGTTCCGGACATCCTAGGTTGGTTTGGATGAAAGGAATGACCGAATTCGATATACATAACTTAGATAAACCTTTAATTTGTTTAAGGGTTTATCGCCACAGTCTCAAGGCTTGGATGTATGCATTTTCACAATACCGCATAAATGTTTGTATCAGTATAGCATGCATTTGTTCCACAAAACATAACTTTGATTTAAACCATGTTTTACTTCAATACCTTGTTTTTGTGCATTTTACATATGGTTTAGTTGATATATTTCACATACCATACATGACATTTTTGGATACACATTACATGATTTACATTAGACATAAACATTTTGACATTGACATACACAATACATGATTTACATTAGACATAAACATTTTGACATTGATATACACAATTCATGATTTACATTAATCACAGATATTTGATATGGCTTACACGATAACATTTTGACATTTGATTATACATAAACAATTTACATTGGTGGTTTGGTTTGAGTAAGGGATTTAAGTAACGAGGCATGTGTAATATGATACAAGCATGGTGGATACGCCGCTGGTACTTCCTATATATAAGTGTTTGTATGGTATTACATATCGTAGCGTTATTTAAATCATTTCAATTTATGACACATGACATTTTATACAAATAACATACTTTTTACAAGACACTGTTTACAAACAACTTATCTTACACAAACTCATTTTTACATGGTTATTCAGTTAACCTTACATTTATTTATACATTTCATCTGAACTTATTGTTTTTCAAACGATTTACAAAACAAAGCAAATTACAAGGTTCACGACTAAACATTTTCTTAAACACAAGTCATGAATCATATTTTCACAAAACCTATGTATCTCACAGGCATTTTTATGCTGACGTACCTATTTTCACATGTGTTTTCAGGAGCTTTTCCATAGGATGATGATCGTGACACTAGGGCGGACCTGTGCCTTAGAGACATAAAACGAAGATAGATTTAGTTTAATTATGTTTTGTACTCTTGTTTTTGTTTAAGACAATGTAACTCTCGTGTTGATAAATAAAATACAACTTTGAATGCCATGGTTATGAAACAATTAATTCTGTTACAACACTCCCCGACGTTTTCCGCCACGTTTTGTATGTTACACGTGGTCGGGGTGTGACAGAGTAATCTCCTTTTTGTTAACAGTTTTTACAAAACCTTAAATGTTTTACAATGAAATTAAGCAGTGATTGAGTCTTTGTAGTTCTTCAATTACTGTCGGTATGTTGGGGTTTTATATACAAAATTTACTACACTGTGAGTAGTAAGTCAAGGTTGACAGTACGTTACCATTGGACAATGAGTTAGCCAATGTGTAATATGATCCACAAGTCAGTGGATTGATAGTACCAAATGGAGTAATTGTGTAGACATAAACAATGTGATCGCTCTCAATACTGTTTTAATTGATAAAATGTTTCTTGATTAAACTGGGATTCACTCACCAGTTTTTCCGACTGACAAATGTTTTTAAAACGCGTTTCAGGTAACCCAATGTGACAGCCAATTAGTAAAAAGCCAGCTGGAGAGCACTAAAGGCTTGGGGATAATGTGGCTATAAAAGTTACCTAATAAATGATGTTTTAAATTCAATAAGATAGGGTTTATCCCAATAAATGTATTGTAATAAGAAACTTGGGTTTTACCCATGTGATTATTAATATGAAATATGGTGGTTTTACTCTGATAAACATTTCCTAACTACGGTCCTGATGTAAATTCCGCTGCGAAATTAAATAACTGATACCACCGACACTCTGAGATCGCGTTTGCTTGTTCCCGGGAATAAGGGATCGGGGGTTGTGACAATATAAGACAAAGACGCTGGATGGAAATTCTTAGCGATTATGATTGTAATATCCAATATCATACAGGAAAAGCCAGTGTAGTAGCTGATGCTTTAAGTCGGAAGTATCATGAAAAGCCAAAAAGGGTACGTTCTCTTAAATTAAATCTACAAGTAGATTTAAATGATCAGATTAGAAAGGCACAAGAATCAGTAATCAAGGATGATTCTGAAAAGTTAAAAGGAATGATCAAGGAATTAGAACAAGGAAGAGATGGAATTTGGAGATTTCATAAGAAAAGAATGTGGATACCTAAATTAGGAAACCTACGTCATCGTATACTAGTAGAAGCCCATAAGTCTAAGTATACGATGCATCCTGGAAATGATAAAATGTATCAGGATTTAAGAAAGAATTTTTGGTGGATAGGAATGAAGAAGGATATAGCAGCGTATGTTTCTAAGTGTTTAACTTGTTCACAAGTTAAAGCTGAACATCAGAAACCCTCAGGGTTATTGCAGCAGTTAAAAATGCCAGTATGGAAATGGGAATTGATTACAATGGATTTTGTTACTAAATTACCCAAAACAAGAAAAGGTAATGATACAATCTGGGTGATTGTGGACAGGCTAACTAAGTCAGCTCATTTCTTACTAATGAAGGAAACTTTTAGTATGGAACAATTAGCTAAGTTGTATGTAAATGAAATAGTTTCATTACATGGAATTCCTTTATCAATTATTTCTAATAGGGATAGCCGTTTTACCTCTCATTTTTGGGCAAGTTTCCAAAAAGCCATAGGAACCAAGCTGAATCTAAGCACAACTTATCATCCTCAAACAGACGGACAAAGTGAAAGGACGATTCAGACAATAGAGGACATGCTTAGAGCTTGTGTAATTGATTTCGGAGGAAATTGACGATCACTTACCATTAATAGAATTCTCTTATAATAACAGTTATCACACAAGTATCAATGCTGCACCATTCGAAGCACTTTATGGACGAAAGTGCCGAACCCCAGTCTGTTGGGCAGAAATTGGGGAAAAGCAACTATCCGGATGTAACAACTCTCACCAAAACTATTATTTATTATTATATTTGGTTCAATAGGAAACCCTAATTAAGACACCCAAGTGATTCTGCATAAACCCTAAAATTTTCAGAACAATCGGAATCAGGATCAGGGCCCCTAAAACTCAGGGGGGGTAAACCCTAGTTGGTATTATCTTGACAGTTTAACGTGTAAATCGAATTTGAACGTAAGACCAACTCACCTGAGCTACTGGGACACGAGGCTACCCTATGTTAATAGGGTACCCCTCGCGCCACACGACAGCCCCTCGCGCCACGCGAGGGGGCCGTTTTTCATGTATAAATAGGGGAGTCTGGTACATGCAATTGTGCGTTCGTTCGACGTTAAAACTCTAAACGTACACTGAGATATAGTAGAAACACTCCAAAACCCACCCAATTCACGAAGTGCTGCCGCAATACAGGGTAATAACTCGATCGCTGCTACGATTCAATGTCCGATCGATTGAAACTATCCAATGGATGTTTAAGTGCTGCCCACATTAGGGTTATGCTTTGTCATTCCTCATGAATACGATGGATGTTTAAGTATTGCACTTTGTCATCCGTTGTGAGGGTTTGATCTCGTGAGTTATCGTAAATGCTGTATTGGTTACTAACCTAGTTTTGTGTGCATTGTTATTTAAACTAGGTTAACAAGGCTAATCAGTAGACTAGACTCTGTCCGTGTTAAATCTGCAATGTGAGTCATTCTCTTTTTATCAAAGTGCTTTACAATTTCTTAAATATTTTCAAAGTTATAATCACAGGGATTAAGTCTTTGTAATCACCAAATTACAGCCGGTATGTGGAGTTTTGTATACATTACTTGATAATCTTCACCATTGGACAACGGGGTAGCCAATGGCTGATATGACCATAGTCACATAAATGAGTCGAGTGACAAATACCGTGGGTAGTTGGTTAATATCTGGAAACATTGTAATCGCTCTTAATACTGTAAATTATAACAAACGCGTCGTTTTAGTAAAAAGAATGATTCACCAGTATTTCCCGCTGACAAAACTTTTTCAAACATGTTTCAGGTGATCTGTTGTGATCCAGGAAAAGTGCCGCGAAGCACTACAAGCTTAAGGAAGTGGCTCAATATAAAATAAAGAAAAATGTTTTGTAAAATAAAGATTTCTCAGTGAAATCATATGATTGTAAACTACCGGGGTTTATCCCGAATTGTGAAATGAAATAATCGGGAAATTTTAGTTTAAAAAAAAGATCCTTCGAAAATCTTCCGCTGTTAACTCAATTAAATAAATACCACAGGATTTTCTGTCCCGCGGCTCCTGAAACGGGTCAAACCGGGTCGGGGGCCGTGACAGAAAAAGGTGGTATCAGAGCCACTGAGTTAAGCTAATTAAGTATTTTGAAATACTTAATTTTCCTGATTGCCATTATGTGATTATGTGTTTTATTAACTGACTATTTGTTAGTTACAGTATGGGTAAGCAAAAGCTTTCAAACATCTATCTTAAATTAGATAGTTTGCCAAAAGAGAAGGGAAGTTCATCCCAATCCTCAAGATACTTAGTAGATACTGAGGAGGGAATATTTGTTCGTAAAGCCCATTATGAGGAACCACGTTCTCCTAATAAAAGAAGTTTGATTATTAGGAAAAGTCAGGAGAAAATAAAGAAATCTCAATCAAAAGAAATGAGAGTTAAACAGAAAATCCAAAAACTAGACAGTAACCCACCATGGGAAGACAAGTTAGATGAAAAATGGGCAGATCTTTATATGCTAGCCACTGTAGCAGTAAATGCAAATCTTTAAAATACCATGACTCAGTATTAGCACCCTTATCACTTACAAGCCAGAAACTTTACTCAGTAAATAAATAAAGTTACAATAAAACCTAGTATGTTTAATTGTCAATTGTCCTTTGTATTAAATTAAAGTCACATGGTTTGCAATAATATTTGAATGGTTATCTGTGAAATTTTGTTATAACTTAGTATTTTGCATATATGCTAAACAGCATGAATGAGTTATCTGAAGCCCTCTAGAATCTAAATCTTTATCCGGTGAGAATAGAAGTTTCCAAAGATTTTACTGGTTACATACCCGATATAGAAGAACCTATGGAATTCAACGCTCCACCTCTGGAGAAACCCAAGCCTAAGAAAAGGAGAAGATTGGTAGGATGGAGACGTGTGCGTAGGAGGAAACCTGCCACTAGGAAGATTCCTAAAATAGACAATCTCTTAGATAAAGGAAAGGGAATTGAAATCGGAGAAAGTTCTAGACAGATGGAATTGGAGATTGGGGAAGCTTCTAGGAAGACAAAGATGGAAATTGGAGAAAGCTCCAAGCAAACTCAGGAAATGATATTGCAGGAGGAGCTAGATTTTATATTGGCAAGCTGTGATACTATTAAGCCTGTCAATGAAAATGTTTTTACTCATCCTATTGAAACCCAACTTCCAATGAATTTGGAACCAGCAATCCCAGAACCTATAATCCACACCCAACCTCTAGGAATGGACGAGTGGTGGACTAATGATTGGCAGTTCCAAAACCTTCTCAACAATCCTTATACGTTTTTCCCTCAGTTTGACCCAGAACCTATACCAAATCCACTGATGAATAATGAGAATATGGCTGAACTCCGCCATTTTGGCGAAGAGCTGATGGATGCTGGGAATAGGATCTGGGAGATAGGAGGACAAATCTCATGGAAATATGATGAGAGGGAACATCGTTTTTAAAATGCAAGTTGACGAGAGAGAAGTGGATTGTGAATCTGTGTTTGTATAATAATAATAATAGTAATAAAAAATCAGTATGTGTAAAATAAACAATAAAACGGTTGTAAGATAAAAGTGTGTACGGAAGCATATTATAATATATAAACAAATGAAAATTTAGAAATTTACAATTTTGGTTATATAATTGTTTACGTGATTATGTGCGATTAATTGTTATATTTGGTTGTTTCTTATTTTATACTAATAAATTATATATATTAATTATTACCAGATGGAAAACGCTAATAATGAACCAGTTAATGAGGTAAACCAATCTGAGCAACATCAGGAGGATCACTTTATGACTAGGCAAGATCTAGAAAATATCGTTGCTCAAGGAATAGCCAATGCTATTCCAGCAATAATTGATGCTGCCCAGAAACCTGTTGAACCTCAATAAATCATTCCTAGCAAACGTATTTCTGAAGATAACTTCAGTAATAGCGTAAACGAAGGCGGTAATCATACTAATCACGATAATGATCCACGGCAGGCTCCGCTCCCTAAGAAAATGAAAGCTGCAACGCCTGGTTGCACTTACAAAGAATTTCTTGCTTGTAAACCCAATGAATTTGCTGGAAATGAAGGAGCCACTGCGGCACTGCGTTGGTTAGAGAAAACCGAGGCAATGATTACAATAAGTAAATGTGCCAAAGACGATAAGGTCATGTACGCGTCAAATCTTTTCAAAGAAAGGGCCCTAGAATGGTAGAATACAGTACTTCAAGCCAAAGGAAGAAATATGGCTTATGCCATGAACTGGGAAGAATTTAAAAGTCTTGTAGAAAGAAAATTCTGTCCTGAATATGAAAAAGATCAAATGGAAAATAAATTCCTAAATCATCGAATGATGGGTGTAGACTGTCGAGGGTATACTTCGACATTCTTCGAATATGCGAGAGTAGTACCAACCCTGGCTTCGCCAGAACCAGTGCTCATATCTCGTTATATTTGGGGATTAATTAGTGAAATCCGTAATATCGTTAAAGTTGCGAGACCTCGCACTATTGACGATACGGTAGAATTAGCTAACACCCTAACTGACGAACTGGTACGCACAAGAGATGAAAACAAGAAAAAGGAACTGGCTCAGAAAATTACCCAAGGATTTCGTACGGGTAATAATAGCAATTTCAAGAGAAGAGGAATAGGGCAATCTTCAACTTCGCCGTTCTGCAGGAATTGCAAAAAGAAACATTATGGAAGATGCAATGTAACCTGCAACTTTTGCAAAGCTATAGGACATCGTGAAGAAGACTGCAGAAAGAAAACAAGAATCTGCTTTAACTGTGGAGAAACTAGGCATTTCAAAACAGAATGTCCTAAATTGGTCAAACCAGCAGACAATAAAGCCAAGCCAGCTGACGGAGCTACCAAGAAGAATGTCCGAGCCTTTCAGTTGACTACCCAGGAAGCCGAGTTAATCCCTGAAGTGATAGCTGGTACGTTCCTAGTTCACAACGTGTATGCAAAAGTATTATTTGACTCTGGTGCGAACCAAAGTTTTATAAATACTTTATTCTGACAAGCTCTTAATTTACCCTTAACCAATCTTAGGCAGATTTTTATAGTCGAAACGGCAGAAGGAAATTCTATTAAAATAGATAAGGTTTTGCGGGAAGGAAATATAGAACTTTCAGGTCATAAATTTCATGCAAACCTATTACCTATGAAATTAGCTGAATTCGATGTTGTGTTAGGAATGGATTGGTTAGTAGCCAACCATGCTCGAATCCTTTGTGATAAGAACTCTATAAAGATTCAGGCACCCACCGGAGAAGTAATCATGATTACAGGAGATAAACCACGTAAACCCATGAAGTTCATATCAGTAATGAAAGTTGCTAGTTATGAACGAAAGCAAGGAATAGTATATATGATTTCAGTAATCTTTAGTACTATGGGTAAAGAACTTAAGGATATTCCTGTAGTCTCAGAATAACCAGATGTATTTCCGGAAGAACTCCCGGGATTACCACATGACAGGGAAGTAGAATTTAGAATTCATCTAATTCCCGGAACTACCCCGATAGCCAAGGCACCTTATTGGTTAGCTCCTACTGAAATGTTAGAACTGAAAAAGCAATTAGATGAATTACTAAATAAAGGATTCATACAACCTAGTTCATCCCCGTGGGGAGCACCAGTGTTGTTTGTAAAGAAAAAGGACGGGTCGATGCGAATGTGTATCGATTATAGAGAATTGAATAAGGTTACAATTAAGAATCGATATCCATTACCTAGAATTGATGATCTTTTCGATCAACTTCAAGGAGCTAGATACTTTTCTAAGATCGATTTACGCTCCGGATATCATCAATTGAAGGTACAAGAAGAAGACATACCTAAAACTGCTTTCAGAACTAGGTATGGTCATTACGAGTTTATAGTCATGCCATTCGGATTAACGAATGCACCTGCAGTATTCATGGACATGATGAATAGGATCTGTAAACCGTATTTGGATAAATTCGTAATTGTCTTCATAGACGATATACTTATTTATTCCAAAAGCCAGGAAGAGCATTGTCAGCACTTGCATGCGCTCTTAACTTTGTTAAGAAAAGAAAAGCTTTATGCCAAATTCTCGAAATGTGAATTTTGGCTAAAGGAAGTGCAATTTCTAGGTCACATGGTGAATCACGAAGGTATTTATGTAGATCCCTCTAAAATAGAGGCAATTACCAAATGGAAGATTCCGCAATCCGCAATGGAAATTAGAAGTTTTATAGGTTTAGCTGGATACTATAGACGGTTTATTAAGGATTTTTTCCAAGATAGCTGTACCATTAACTAAGCTAACCTGTAAAGCAGTTAAGTTTGAATGGGGACCTAAACAAGAAGAAGCTTTTAGGATTTTAAAGCAAAAGTTAACCAATGCCCCAATTCTAGCCTTACCAGAAGGAACTGAAGATTTTGAAGTATACTGTGATGCTTCAAAACTAGGATTAGGATGTGTGCTAATGCAACGCAAGAAAGTAATTGCGTATGCATCAAGGCAATTGAAAAAACACGAGGAAAATTATACAACTCATGATTTAGAATTAGGAGCCATAATTTTTGCCCTTAAAATTTGGAGACATTATCTGTATGGAAGTAAATTTACTGTCTATACGGATCATAAAAGTTTAAGGTATATATTTGGGCAAAAAGAGTTGAACATGAGACAAAGGAGATGGATGGAAATCCTAAGTGATTACGACTGTGATATTCAGTATCACGAAGGAAAGGCCAATGTAGTTACAGATGCCTTAAGTCGTAAGTATCATGAGAAACAACGACAGGTTCGTGCTCTTAGATTAAATCTACAGTTAGATTTAATGGAACAACTAAAGCATTTTCAAGAAACAACAATCAAGGATGATGCTGAAGGAATGAAAGGACGAATAAAAGAATTAGAACAAGGAAATGATGGAATTTGGAGATTCCATAAGAAAAGAATTTGGGTACCTAAGCAAGGAGATTTAAGAGATAAAATTTTAGAAGAAGCTCATAAATCTAGGTATACCATGCATCCAGGAAATAATAAGATGTACCAAGATTTAAGAAATAATTTCTGGTGGATAGGCATGAAAAAGGATATAGCTAGATATGTCTCTAAGTGTCTTACTTGTTCACAAGTTAAGGCAGAACACCAGAAACCTTCAGGTCTACTACAACAATTAGAAATGCCAGTATGGAAATGGGAACTCATAACAATGGATTTTGTTACTAAGTTGCCCAAAACCAGAAAAGGTAATGATGCAATTTGGGTAATTGTGGATCGATTAACCAAATCAGCTCATTTTCTACCCATGAAAGAAACCTTTAGCATGGAAAGGTTGGCAAAGTTGTATGTAGATGAAGTTGTATCCCTACATGGAGTTCCACTCTCCATTGTATCAGATAGGGATAGTCGTTTCACTTCTCACTTCTAGACAAGTTTCCAAGAAGCTATGGGAACTAAACTGAATTTGAGCACTGCATATCATCCACAAACAGACGGCCAAAGTGAAAGGACGATACAAACCCTAGAAGATATGCTCCGGGCATGTGTGGTAGATTTTGGTGGAAACTGGGATGACCACCTACCCTTAATTGAATTCTCCTATAACAATAGTTATCATTCAAGTATCGAATCTGCCACATTCGAAGCACTATACGGACGTAAGTGCAGAACTCCAGTATGTTGGGCAGAAATAGGAGAAAGTCAATTATCAGGTTCTGAGATAGTACAAGAAACTACCGACAAGATCACTCAAATCAAGGAAAGACTAAAGACGGCACGAGATCGTCAGAATAGTTATGCAGACAATAGACGGAAGTCGTTGGAATTCCAAGTAGGAGACAGGGTACTCTTAAAAGTATTTCCTTGGAAAGGAGTAGTTCGGTTTGGAAAGAAAGGAAAGCTAAGTCCAAGATGTAACACCTCGAAAATTCACGTCCAATAATGTACTGACACGTGTCATAAGCTTTGAATATGTGAAAACATACTTTAGAGGGACTAAAGTTGACAAACAGTGAAACTATGTGAATATAAGGGCCCAAAGTGTCAACAATGGATAAATAGGCTCTAAAATAACCCTACATGATGTTTATTATCTTAAACGAATAAATCATGGATCATACGAAGCGAAATATGAAAGAAAGTGAGGAACTACAAACTACAGGGGCTAAACGTGTCAACATGTTGAATTTATACCTCTGAGTGATCTTTTGGCAAACCCGAAGCTTTGTAATGATAAAATATACTCACGAGAATATGTGATAAAAATTTCATGAAGTTTCGTGAACGTATGAGAAAGTTATGATCAAAACCGTACGCGAAGGATTAAATACGTTAACGTTGATTTCGTGACTTTTCGGGTAAGCGCAAAGTTAACCGAGGACCTTACCATGTTTATAAAAGTCCCAAGGTTCTTAGAAACTAGATTTGAGGGTTTAGAATGCAAAATAAATAGCTAAAAACACGTTACAAAGTTCAGGGACTGATTTGTAAATAATGGAAAACTTGTAAAGCTGGTTGCCACACCCTCGCGCCACGCGAGGGGGGTCTCGCGCCACGCGAGCGAACCGCCAGCGACAACAGCAGCGCACAGCTGCCAGTTATCAGGTTTTTGCGAGTTGTTTGCAGCTGTTATCGACTCAGAAGCTCACCAATCGAATTTCATGCATACTAGGACACTTGTACTCTTCCTACAACACTTACAAACACCTGTATCACCCTCTAATCTGATCAAAAGTTTGCATAAAAGGCTCTTGTTGTTGCAAACATATGAACACTTGAACTTTCAAAATTCACAAGACTTTTCCTGGAGTTCTCTGGATGCCAAGGCTGCTTCATAGTGATCTCTAAGCTTGTTTAGGACCATTGTAAGTGTTCATATCATTCTCTAATTCGTTCTAGCTCAGTGTATTAACCGAAAGTCAAACTATCGTAAATTAAACTTGACTTTGAGTTTAAACAAGATTGGCTCTGTCATTTCTCAAATTGAAAGTACCTACAAGTTGGTATTTATGTGTGTAACAAACCCCTAAAAGGGTATTTTCAGATTCCCACTCTAAGCATGTTGATTGTCGAGTCAAAGCTTTTCTTAAAAAGTCAACAGAATGTGTTTTTGCAAAATTAAGCATAATTAGCAATGTAGGTTACATGCAACCTGTTTGATCATCAAAATAACTTTGTAATTAATGTAAGAACACGTTTCATCATGATCAACTCGACAATTTTCAGTTTAAACCCGAATCGGAACCGAAAGTCACATAAATTGACTTCTTCTTTGACTATCAGTTCTGATCCGTACATGCATGTTTGAGATCTGCATTGGAGCATATTTTGGACCAATTTTTATATAAGTTTAATTCTCTGAGATTTTACAACCTGGTTCAACACTTATCCGGTTCATATGCATGTTTCCGATTAATGCTTAAAAGTTGACTATTATGCCCTTTTTGTTATAAAACGTGATTTTTGAAAAAGTGAAAGAGTAGAAACGTTTGTTACTGATTTATAAACTTGCACCAAAAATTTGATATCATTTTGAGGTCCAGATTAAGAGTTATGCTCAATATCGTAATTTGAAAGCTTTATGTTACTTAAACGGCGTAATTAGCATATAACCTATTTAAACCCACTTTTTGATACCAAACTTCTTACTCACTGATGTTATATAATATTTTGGGATTTATAAAGATTTTTATTAAATTTTTGGCTGAGCATAACATAGGTCTTTAAGCTAAATTCGGTAAATACCGATTTTGCCCTTTTAAGCCATAAAATGAGTTTTACAAATCCTTTTGACCTCAAACCTTTTTCTACTAATTTTATTTGATAAATAAAATATTTTGAGCATTCTGGAAATATAAAAATATCAGCTTTCTTTTAAAAACCCGGAAACGGCTCTAAATCGCCTTTTTAAGCGTTTTTAACGCATAATATGTACTATAACCATATTAGACATATAAGGTTGATACCTACTGATGTTTTTAGTATATTTTTATATAATAACAGTAAGTATAAGTTTATAAACTCAGGTTTCCAATTTTGACATTTTTAGCCCTTGTGAAATTACCAAAATACCCCTAAGGTGCATAGTTTGGTTTTAAATGATAAGTTTCACATATGGGTCATACCCTACTGTTATAAAATGTTAAATTAAGTATACTTACTGTATAAATCAGACCCGTAACTCAGATTTTCAAATAAACTCTTTTATAATCTTTTAAATGACCAAAATGCCCTTATGAGGCCTAACATGTGTTTAAATCCGTTTTGGGCATAATAGAAAATAACTTACTGATATTATGACATATCTAAAGCATATTATCTCAGGGAACTTGCGTATGACTCTTACGGTTACCCGTAACGCTCTTTTCGCGTTCGGTTCGGTTTATGTAACTAGTTTGCATAAATTGACCGAGACGGGTCAAACATTATCATTTTTGTCTCAAAATCCAGAATGTATTTAGTATACCCATATTATACAAGTATTCAAACTTGTCGGGTCTAAATCACATTCTATCCGGTATTCGCTTAATCATGCGTTTGAACCGTATCGTCCTTTAAACTAGCCGGTCTAAGCTTAAGCTTAAATAAAGACCCGTTAGAAATCTAATAGGTTATTATAAACCTTCGTTCCAGATTTAGGAGCCCAGTAAAAGCTATATGTACTTACTGATTGATATACGGCTGGGATTGAATTTATATTTAGCTCAGGTAAATACTTTTAACTTATTTCCCCTTATACGGGCTTGGGGTACGGTATATAGAATACCGCTTGGTCGGGCATTCGACCTTAATCGATTGGTGGTTAAGTATTATCGAGATGACCCGTTTAAAAATTTGTTTTGTGTGCTTAACGCCTTTGGGGGGTTAATGACCATGTCCCGGATATCCTTGGCATCATTCATGAAATGGCCACGACCTAAGCACGGGGTGTAGGCGTACACCTGGCAGCTGCATATGTAAAAACTGGTATCCCACTTAAAGGAATCAGCCTTGTGGGCACTATACCTGTGGTGTGTCTATTAATCTTTAACCCAGCACGAACCGGGCTACTGAACGCATAAGGAACATGTAATTCGTTTACAAGTATTATACTCAATTAATTATCCCAAGTTATAAAATGTTTTGTGCCACGTGCATTCAAATCAATTTTTAACCTTTTCAAAATGAGTCAGTTAAATTGTATTTACCAGTGTAAACTGACGTATTTTCCAAAAGGTTAAGTGCAGGTACTACACGTAATAGGCTGGCTGTCTTCTAGAGCGTCCACAATAAGTCTCGCAAGCTTGGACGACAATAAAGCTGTTGAATAATATCTTATTTTATTTTGATCCGCCTGTGGATCCTTTACATTCCGTTTGTAATACTTGATATTACTTTATATCGGTTTGTAATATATTTATCTTTTGCTTCCGCTGTGCATTTAATTATTGTGTTGTTTGACTATGATGATATCAACTACGTCACTATACTCCCCACCGGGCCCACTGGTGACACGTGGAAATTAGGGGTGTGACAGGTTGGTATCAGAGCCAACATTGAGTGAATTAAACACTAGCTTTTTGTGTTTAATCTCAATGACACGATAGCACATCCTTTGACCTTCTGAGTCTAGACTTAACATAGGAACACTCTTGTCCCTATTCGGAGGATTATTGCTTTTAATTATATATTTTTATATCGCCAAACAAGAAGCTGTAATGGAAATTCTCCCCATTTGAAGCCTAGGAAAGGCCGAGCTTCGTGTTGCGACAGGGATTAACGTACAACCAAGGAGAGGACATTCAGAACTAAATTGAAGAAGAAACTCCTTTTGTTGAAATTCGTTTCCTTAATAAGTCCGTATAAGGGCATACTTATCTTTCAATCCCTTCATGGACAATATTGTTTCATTCAAGTCCCACTTAGGGCAATTCTGTAGTTTTGTTAATTATTGGAATACTTTATCAAAATTTCATTTATTCAATATATATGGATATAATATATGAAATAATTAAAATAACATTTTTAAGATCTACCATTATAATAAAATGGCAAAATCTAAAAAGGACAAGACCTAGCCTCGTGTCATTATTGAGACCCGACCAAGATGGCAGTTCCTCAATTTAGGTTCAGATCCTTATTAACATCCCGAGATTTGATTGTTTTGCGTTAATTATTAAAAAGGGATCTTAAAGGTAAACCTAGCCTATATGACAAGGCCAAGATGGTAGGACCTATTTAAAAGATTCAAATCCTTGTTAACACCTAATAACGTGTTAGCACTCTTGGCAAATGTGATTCGAGAAAGTCACAATAGTCATCCCTATACTGAAATTTTTTAAATTTGCATTATGATCTAGAAATCATGGCTTACATCATCCTATAAGATGATCATGTAATAATCATCCCTTAAGGATGAAGTGCCACGGGCTATAATACACTGTCCGATTGTGACATTGACAGTTGTGATCTCTTGAGATTCCCCGTCCTGAGGGGGTGAGCTATGCTCAAAGTCCTCTAGATGATAATCTGGTCGTCATGTCATTATTATGACCGCTGAACGACAATTGATTTAAATTAAAGTACTAATCCTGTCGTTATGTCATTATTATGACCGCTGGATGACAGTTGATTTAAATTAAAGTGCTAATCCTGCCGTCATGTCATTATTATGACCACTGGACAACAGTTGATTAAATTAATGGCACTGATCATGTCTTCATGTCATTACTGTGACCGCTGAACGTATCATCAGTGCAATGACTATATGTCTTAACATCTTACGAGATGTTAATTGATAGGCCCACGGGCCAGAAATTTTTAATAAAGACAGTGGTAGCCTACAACTCCCTGTCAAGAAAAGGTAATGAACTTTGATTCAAGCCTTAATACCTCGATTTTGTAACATCCTGGTTTATAAATTAAATCTGCCCATGTGGCTAGGCTGTTGAGATATTATTAAATTATAACTAGGGATATACTGCCTACGGGCTGTACTCATTGTCATATAAGACAAAAGACAGTCGTAGCCTACAACTCCTTGTCAAGAAAAGGCGGAAGTACGTTCAAGCCTAAATACCTTAATTCTACAAAATCAAGGTGGATAATATAAAGATGTCCCTGTGACTTGGCCTTTTGTGCCATAATTATATTTTTATTTAGGATAATTATAATGAAAATCCTGAATAAAATAGATATCATTCTTTTCCTACCAGTTTAAATATTAAAAGAGAATCTAAAAGGTTTGACCTAGCTTGAATGTCTTTGGAGACCTAGCTAAAATGGTAAAACCTGTTTAAAAGAGATTCAGATCCTTATTAAACACTTGAAAACGTGTTAACACTCCCGACAACAGTGATACGATAAAATCACGATCGTCATATTTATATCAGGAGATTCCAAACCCTTTATTTAGCCTATATAATCAATAGGAATCATGGCTAATAAACGTCGAACATAATGTACACATCTAAACATCCACCTGGGATGTATACCTACGGACAAAGATGCATACATGAAAACGATAGTTCTATTTCATAACTTCTTGTCAAAACAATGAATTATGAAATTTTCCGATCCAGAGGAATCATTGATTATGTCTTTAAAATTTCCCTAGTGACAAGGCATCTGTGCCGTCGAAAAGTCCCTTGGAACAAGCCGTTGTGCTATATAAGATGTCAGTATGACATTGACAGTCGTGACTTATGGTCCCTGTCTAGTAAATATGAAGGATTATATTCCGTTCAAACGCCAAAGATGGTTTATATAAGAACTTAGGCAAAACATAATCAAATAAATTAAATACTATCTGTTGGCCCATATGGTTTATTCGCACCATGGCTACTTAATTATCAAGTTTGACAATTCGCTATATAATTAAACCAATTATTTCTATTTGGGTTGTAGTCTTCAAAGTTTCACCATGGCTGACTCCACTGAAGCTCACAATCATCCGGTTGATCAGAAAGATGATGTAAGACTGAATTTAACAAGCACCGAGTTACAGGCTATGATAGATACAGCCGTAAACAACGCTGTGGACCGTGCGCTGAAGGATCATAAGCGAAAATGCGATGATACCCCGAATAAGGGTTGCAAAAAGGGTAAGACCAGTTCAAGCTATAACCAGTCCAAGCCAATGGAGGCAAAACCCAAATGTAAAACCTGCAAGAGGAAGCATTTCGGAAATTGTTTCTATGAGCTGACCGGGAGATGTGTCATCTGCGAGGAGACGGATCACAAGACCCACGAGTGCAAGTACTTGAAGGACGCCACATGCTATGATTGTGGCGAGAAAGGGCATATAAATACCCGTTGCCCAAAGAAGGCAACTAAAGGGAAATGCACTCTGGAGTCACAAGCTAGGCCTTGTGGGATTTGTAACAAGAAAGGGCACAAGACCTTGGAGTGCCAAGACATAAAGGACGCAACCTGCTATGGTTGCAATGAAATAGGGCACATCAAGACAAATTGCCCAAATAAAACCAAGAAGCATGGGGAGGCTAAGGAGACCAAAGCTGGAAACTCTAAAATGGACGCTCAAGAGGCTATTCAGGATGGAAATGTCACAACAGGTACTTTCTTTATTAATAACGCTCATGCTAGAGTATTGTTTTATTCAGGTTCAGATAAGTCTTTCATAAGACAACAGATTTTATAAATCATTAAATCTGCCTGTTAAAACTCTAAGCGTCAAGTAGAATTGACCAATAGTACCTCAGAGACTGCTTCAGAAATATTAGATGGATGTTTATATTCATTTAGGAATTATTTTTTCTGACGTCCTTGTTCCATTTAAATAATAGAGGACTCAGCATAGTGATAAAAAATAGATTGGTTGCCTTAAAAAAAAAAATCTAGCCCATGTTGTGGATGATAAGAAGCAATTAATTATCAAGACTCCTTATGAGGCAACCCTCGTAATTACATGTATCCGTAAGATTTATTGATATTAAACATAAAAAAATGGTGGAACTGGCCGTCCCCGGAATCAAACCTGGGTCTAGGCCGCACCCTTTCGCGCGCCGAGCCAACCGAGCTAGGTGCCTAGTTTGTGAAATCTCCATTTTGATTAAATATAAGCACTTGTACAATCAAATAACACTCCTTAGGAATGTTCATATGGTTTAACAATACCATGATCGATGTGTGATAAGTCGACAGGATGATGACTAGCTAGGAAAAGCACACAATTAATTGTTAAATTGGTAATTAATACCAAAAGATTTGAGTATGGAAAACTCAGAAGAGACAAACAAAAGTCGCGATACTAAGAGATGCGACAAATATTAATAGTGCATCAATGTATGAACCTCACTGTCAACGGAGTTAATCTCCAAAACTATAATTATCACTGCTGAGAAGGGCTATGAGAAAAGCCATGAAGAGCCAAACGCTGCTTGCTCTAAAACACATGACACTGCTCATGAGAAGAGTTTTATTCATATTCCAAATGCGAAGAATAACCCAAATAAAATCATATATGGCGAGGAGCCCATTCTTTTTAGGATGTACTTAAAAAGTACTTCGTCTCTTGGAAGTCAAGAGACTTCGATAGTTAAAAGGGGCCATTGATTGCAAGGAATTGTTGAGGGAAGTAGAAACCATTAGGTATATCAGTGGTTATACTAGAAAGAACATGGTAAGGTATACGTCAAAATCATCCGGTGATAATACCCTTGATTAGTGAGGACACTAATGGAGTCCACAAGAAAGATTCCCTTATACAGTATGGGATGGTCCAAATTTTAAGGACCTTATTAGAGAAAAACCTGGTATCCGGCTTGCGAAATGAAAAGGTGGAATAAGAATTTTTCCGACTCCCCCATAAGAGCTATACACTATCGGCAGTAGATTGCAAACCTTGGTTCATTGGTTGAAATAGTGCTCTTATTCGGTTAACCTAGAATTTAAGCATAATGCACTATATATATATACATTATGATTTAGCATCAGCAATCAGAGGGCACCTTAAGGTTTCAAAGCATGCTTATTAAGAATCCATTATGGACCTAACTCAGCTACTCATGTTATATAGATTAAGAAATAACCAGTCAAAGTTGAGACTGCCCTA
This sequence comes from Helianthus tuberosus, assembly GCA_030545235.1. Taxonomy (NCBI): domain Eukaryota; kingdom Viridiplantae; phylum Streptophyta; class Magnoliopsida; order Asterales; family Asteraceae; genus Helianthus; species Helianthus tuberosus. The sequence goes on from CM060388.1 coordinate 141,771,556, forward strand.
ACAATAATTAGAGGCAGTTCACATTAATAAAGGCGCCAGATAAACCCTTATTGTGTTTTCTTTTGGCTAAGAGTTACGTTTGGATTCAGGTACTACTATGTGACGACCCAAAATCTCAAGGTCCTTTTCTATGTAGAACTTGCTGTCACGATTCGTTTCATGTCGTAACTTGAGTGCGTTATGTGAATGATTGAAATATCTATTATGTCTAGGCTTATAATTGAGTTGTTAATGTTTGGTGGTAACATGTTTAGACTTTGCATTTATTGGTTGAACACACACTTGGATCACAGATAGTTGGCCCATACACTCATACATCTTATTCGGCCCCCACACACATACATTCTATTTAGATCCAACAGGCCAAAACCCAAAGCCCATGTTTTAGTGACTTTAGAAATATATACGTAAACTATGATTTGGAAAGATAGCAAACCCTAAACACCCTCTTCCATTCCCTCAAGCTCGACGGCAAACCCCCCCCCCCCCCCCCCCCCCCCCCATCATCGAAGACATCATCTTGTTCAAGCCAACTATTGGTTAGTAGATGCGTATTTGTATTATTCCTTATTTGTTGTTCTTGTTTATTTGTGAAATCGATTTGTATGTGTAAGTGCGACATTTGTGTAGTTGATTATGCATGATCGATGATAATGTTAAAAGAAGGATAGTGATTCAGACTTGCATAACTATTAGCTGATGGTTGATTCGATTTGTGTGCATATGGGATAATAAGTATGACTTGGGGTTTGCACATGATTTCACATGTATGATTCAATGATTAATATTTCATATGAGTTGGGTGTATTGTTGCCGTCAATAGTTTAATATCACATGGGCCATGCAAATTGATGTATTCAACGTTTGACTAAAGATCACTCAAATAGATATGATTGGGCCGCATTACAATTGCATGTGACTTTCTTATCTTTTGATCTTATTCCACGTGGTTTAATAATATAATGGCTATGATAGTTATAGGTGTTTTGTGAAACCAAGAAGTATGATAAGTCTTTTGTCTTGTCGAGTAGCATAGGATGGATGAGGTATGATGATGAGGTGAATACATTAGGGATTACATGCTTATTATAATTCTTGATTTCTTGTTACATACTGAACGAATAACAAGGGGATGACTGAGATTATAATGGTCCGAGTAGCATTCGTCGATGTGGTGTTGTTGTAGACGTGTAATCATGGGAAACTGGATGTTATGTTACTCGCATACTAGATGATGTTTAGGGAGGCATGTTGTTGAATTCGTTTAATGATATTGATCATATATGATAATTTAGCTAATGTGCCATGCTCATGAATTTGATATATTAACTAATGGATCAGTAGGTTAAAATTAAAGTAATGGTTACCACGCTAGTCTTTGGGCTGCACATGTTCCGGGTAGTTATGGGCATGAGACGAATGAAGACAGCCGCACATCGTGCGGGCTGGGCTTCATTGATCGGCTCCGGGCTGGGTAAAACACGAAACAATTGTACGGGCCGAGCACGTGAAACTGGCTATACACTTGTTTTGGGTTTGAGCAAAAAGGGGCCGTACACTATAGGGGTTGCGTATTTGATTGAGTCTTTGTTTATATAACACACGAGACCTACTAATTGTGTATTGATGATTTGAATATGTATGGCTAGGTATTTCACTGATACGTTACATGTGTAATGTGAACTTACATAGGATTGATGTGTTATACGTGACCCCAAATAGTTATTATAGCATGATATGTGATGACGTTATGACATGCTAAGTTGATAATGAGGAACATGAAATCTGTGTTATGAACCACTACGTGCACTGAATGATTAGGGTGTATCACGAGATTATATGCAAAGTGTTGACTATGCGATTTAAGTGTGCGGAAACTAATTGTTAATGGTAACAATACTAGGATTTGGTTGACTATCTGGGAATAAGTAATTAATTCTACCGAGCAAACCAAAGGTGAGTTCACTGCTCTTTTCCAAGCATGCATCCCGGGAAGGGATATCGGGTAACGTTCCAGGGAGGAATGCAAGTTAATGGGATGTTTGTTATTACTTAGTTTCTATTATGTAAGACCCCCTACATCTACCGACAGTTGCCGAGGAGGCAACGAGGTTATTAGTTGATAGCGCTATTAGGTTTGGCACCCTCACACCGGGCCGAAAGGACGGGCGTGAACTAATTACCTTGACCACTTGACCAATGCCTAGATAGAGGCATTGGGGTTGGGCATTCACATCGTGTATATATAAGACCCCTTACATCTACTCGAGGTTATTAGTTAAGCTAATTACCTCGACCACTTGACCAATGCCTTGATAGAGGCATTGGGGTTGGGCATTCATATCTTGTAGCCATTTCGGTAATCGAGTTAATAACAACATCAAATCAAACTGTTGAACTGTTTTATACACACAACTGGTAACTAAACGCGTTAACAAAACTTTGAACTCACCAGCGTCGTCTGACACACTTGTCTGCATGCTTGCAGGGTTGTAGGTTTATATCATTGGGACTTGTTGTCTGGGATGCTGGAGTGGTCATGGGTCGTGATACATGGAATCTCAATACAAGCTTAACGGTTTATGTACACATGGTTTACGAAACACTTAACAAATGAGTTATGCTTCCGCTGTATACAATGAATGATATGTAACGTTGTAACACTTTATGTTAAAGAATGAAAGTTTTATTTGAATATATTTATGAGTTCAACGTGATTGGTGGCTTGGATCCTGGTACGTCACACACCTTCGGGGGTTTCCGCATGTGGTATTTTGGGGGTGTGACAGTTTGGTATCAGAGCCACTGGTTATAGTGAACTTGGTTTTAAAACGTTTTTATAAAACCAGACTATAACCGAACAACTCTGAAAACGTGAATACGACCATGACACTCAGCTCCAGACTGCAAGGTTCGTCTCTCGTACAATCATTGTACTGCATAACTAGTGAACATTTACGTATGATATTGCATGTGATTGCACATTTAGCACAACAGTATGAATTCCTGTATTACTTGCATGTGTCATATGACTGATAGGGTGGTATTTCCCTAAACATTCGTGACTTGCGTTTTGTGATGCTCTTTGTTTGCTACTCGAGTTTGAGGAACCATTTGATATGAGTTAGGAGGAGCTGAGATAAGCATGCAAATCACAATATTATTGTGGGTGCACACATAATAATAATGTGGGGTGCATGCGAGTCCCAGTGAGACTTAACAAGTGAAAAAGGGGTTCCGTTCCGTTATTTGGTCGACGTGAAACACAACAGTCTATAGGAGTCATTGCAGTGATTGTCTCCTACTCGAACATGATCTTTTCACTCCTTTCTGAATCCTTACGAATCTCGATGCTATCGAGTATTACCTGAACAGACATCTGAACGCCTAGCGAACTGTGTAGAATGTTAGGTGCTTGTATGGACATCCATGAGTTGGACGTCACAGCGTTGAATGATTGGCCTATACCTTCCTCACCTATCTTTGTTTGTTAGAACTTAGCGCGTTGACGTCTTAGACCCTGGAGTGCGATCACTTCTGCAACGCTCTGGAAACATATCGTGTAATACTCAGTCAATTTGCAAGAACGATGGATAAGAGGATGAGCATAGTGCCGTACCAACCTCAGTATTAGAACGATCCTAATCACCAGCAATGAACTCCAGCAGATTGACCTGAACCGAATCCTTAACCCTAGTAAGTGACTTATGGGAGTCGACTCTTACGAATCAATTGGGACATGGAATGTGTAACTTCCCACCCAGTGAGTAGTGTCTTAGGACGCGACACGGAATGGGACAAGATGGGCTTTGATGGTGAAAGATTGTAGGGCTTCGTTTCAAGCAATGGCATTGGAGGTAACAGTTACGGCAACATCAAGGTACTTGTAATCGTAGCCTACCAAATGGAACAAAGGTGACTTTGATGAGGATCGACTGTTATTAAGTCAAAATGTCAACAACCAAGGGAACGATGACAGTATTGGGAATCCACATAACTGTAACAACACTGGTAGTGGTGCTCGTGGAAGGGCATTTAGGATTGGCATGAGCGACGCCAGGCATGATAGCAACATGGTAGCTAGTATAAGCAGCTAATCGCTTCGTCTCTGTTATGTTTAGCGCTGAAAACCAAACCTGTTGTGGAATCGACTGATGGAAAGTCAATGGAAACCTCCTATATTCGTTGGGATGCAAACTCGACCTTGTGGGACAAGTGTTTGACATCTACCCTTGATAGTTTTGTTGTAGTAGTTAGTGTGGATTGGTTATCCAGATAACGCGCGGATATACCTTGTGAGGAATCGTCGTCTGTCCTAAAGCATCATTGTGGTGTAAAGGTTAGTATCATTTCTGCAATGAAAGTCCAGAAGTGCCTATGGAGGGATTACCCCGCAATGTTAGCAACTGTTTCTGACGATAAGGCAAAGGAAAATAGGATCGGGAATCCACCAATTGTTCATGACTCCTCTCAGTGTGCTATTAGAGGAACTTTCAGGTTTACTTCCACAACTATTAGTCGGAATCCCTGTGGATCTCACGCCAGTGGCAGCTCTGAATACTTGTACTCTTACCGTCTTGCACCAGGAGGGTTGCAAGAATTGTCTAATCAACTACAGAAACTGTTGGACAGGAGTTTGTAGGACCTAGTTTTCACTTTGGGGAGCCACAGTTATATCTGTGAAGATACGCCTTTTCGTATGTGTACTGATTATCGAGAACTCATCAAGGTGGCAGTCAAGAACCGTTGGCCTCGATCATGTATTAACAACCTGTCAACCAGCTGCGAGGGTCAAGCCCCATTCGAGGATTGACTAATGAGTGAGCTATCACCAGATGGAAGTTCGAGGGGAGAATGCTCCTACAACAACATATCAAACGCAATGCGGCCAGTGCGACTTGGTATTCCATGACCGTTGGGTTAATCAACACACCAGCAGCTTAATGGATCACATGAATCGACCGTGTTTTGATGATGTTTTAAATCGCTTCCAGGAGAAAGGAACAACATGGGTGGCATATGTATCTCGTTTTAGAGCTCCTGAGGGAGGAGCCACTCCGCGCGAAGTCTTGCTAAACGTGACATCCGGATTCGAGAGGTACACATTTTAGTCATATAAACAACGAAGTGGGAATACACGTGGATCTCGCTAAACCCCATTTTTGTTAAAAACTGATCGACACCAAAGATTCCTTCGGGGATGCAGCAATTCCTTGGTTATGCTAGACACTATCACAGATTCATCGCGGGATTTTTGAAGATTGCGCTGATGTAATCTCTTTAGCACAGCGGGGTGCGGTGAATTCAGGGGAGACAAAATAGGAGGACGTCTTTTCAGCTTTTGAAACTCAACTCTACAATGCACTGAGTATTGTCTTCACCCGAGGGTATGGGTGATCTGGTGGTATACTATGATGATTCGAATCAGATTCTCAGTTACACGCCGATACGACACGAGAAAGTGATGGCTTACGTAGTGGAATTACAAGAAGAGTTGCACGAATCACAACCTACGATGGAAACCACGGTCTTTGGATTTAAGTTGGAGGCATTACTTGGACGGTACCAATTGCACTATTTAGACCGATCATAAGGGCCTCCCGTGTATCCTTGTTTTGAGAGAGCTAATCATGTGATGGCATCACTGGATGGAACCTTTGATTAACTTCGACTGTGAAATCTAGACGTGTACGAGTCTCGCAGCACACCATCGACTCTAACCTACCTGACCAGACTCGTTCAGTTCAAATTGAAAAAACTAAAGGAAGAGAGTTCTCAAGATTGACCCATGCGGGGCATGGAGAAGCAACCTTTGGCAGGTCGGACGACATTTGCTACTTCATGGAACGAATATGGACCCCACTATACAGCAACCTTAGGGAACTGGTGCAGGCAAAGCACACCGACCTCGATATTCTATAAATCTTGTACTGGTGGTCGGGCATGAAGGCCCACCCGGCAATGTATGTGAAGGAGGTTTGACTTGTGGAAGGTGGGATATTAGCAATCAGAAACACATGTATGGAAAATGAGAACAGACTGCCATGGATTTTGTCGCTAGTCTACCTAAAACTCGAAACGAAAACATTATCGTTATCACCTGGGTGATCGTCGATTGTCTCACGTAACCAGCACACTTCCTTGCAATCAAAGAAACTGAAGAGTCTTCACAGCTTTTGACTATTCCTCTGAGAGAGGCGGTTTCTAGGCACGGGGTGCCAACTCCTGTTATCTCTGATTTTGACCTATATCTGATTTATGACAGGCACTACACAACACTCTTGGCTCACGGTCTGAGAGAAACGAACCGTCCTGACACACGAGAACATGCTGCCAGCATGGGTGTGATTAACTTTAGTAAGAGTTAGAAGAACATTTACTTTTGGTTGAGTTCTACTGCAGCAGTTACCGTTTTAGTATTTAGAAAACTCTGTTAGAGGCATTGCACGGACAGTAACGCTAATCTCCTTGTCAGATTAGGGTGGGTGACAACGTAATCGCAGGTCCAGGACTTGTACTTGAAACTTTTGGGAAGATTGCTTGGAACGGAAATCGTTTGGCGGCAACGCGTGATCGCCACGAAACCTGATAACTTAGAGAACACTGGGAGTTCATTGTAGGCAGTCGTATCATGTTGAAAGACTCACCCTAGGAGGGTGTGGTACGCTTGGGGGGCGTGACAAGCTTAATTTACGTTACGTCAAGTTACTCAGAACTCTGGGAAGAATCGGTCGCGTCGCCTGCAAACTCGAGTTACCCAACGAATTAGGTAACGTACATGATGTCATTTATGTCTCGAATCTAAGGAAGTGTTTGTCCGATGAAACGCTGGTGATACTCTTATTAAAGCATGAGGTTAATGACAAGTTTCAGTTGTTGAGGAATCTACTGAAATCTTGGACTAGGACGTCAAGATTCGTTGTCTTAGTCGAATTTCAAATTGTGAGAGTTCATAGGAACTCAAGTCGTGGACCGGAGTTCACGTGGGAGAGTGAAGATCAGATAAAACTTAAGTATCCTCAACTTTTTCCGGATGACAAGTCTAAATCTGATGAAGCTAGTGAATTTCGGGACGAAATTCCTCTTCAAGTTGGGGATGATGTGGCACCCGCGGAGAATCCACAGTCATCCTAATCTAACACTTTGACGCTTTGTGTTACTTTTGATTTACCATGTCACTTTTGGCCTGCTTGGCCTGCTTGCCAAATTTCGGGACGAAATTTCTTTCAAGTTGGGGATGATGTGACGACCCAAAATCTCAAGGTCCTTTTCTATGTAGAACTTGCTGTCACGATTCGTTTCATGTCGTAACTTGAGTGCGTTATGTGAATGATTGAAATATCTATTATGTCTAGGCTTATAATTGAGTTGTTAATGTTTGGTGGTAACATGTTTAGACTTTGCATTTATTGGTTGAACACACACTTGGATCACAGATAGTCGGCCCATACACTCATACATCTTATTCGGCCCCCACACACATACATTCTATTTAGATCCAACAGGCCAAAACCCAAAGCCCATGTTTTAGTGACTTTAGAAATATATACGTAAACTATGATTTGGAAAGATAGCAAACCCTAAACACCCTCTTCCATTCCCTCAAGCTCGACGGCAAACCCCCCCCCCCCCCCCCCCATCATCGAAGACATCATCTTGTTCAAGCCAACTATTGGTTAGTAGATGCGTATTTGTATTATTCCTTATTTGTTGTTCTTGTTTATTTGTGAAATCGATTTGTATGTGTAAGTGCGACATTTGTGTAGTTGATTATGCATGATCGATGATAATGTTAAAAGAAGGATAGTGATTCAGACTTGCATAACTATTAGCTGATGGTTGATTCGATTTGTGTGCATATGGGATAATAAGTATGACTTGGGGTTTGCACATGATTTCACATGTATGATTCAATGATTAATATTTCATATGAGTTGGGTGTATTGTTGCCGTCAATAGTTTAATATCACATGGGCCATGCAAATTGATGTATTCAACGTTTGACTAAAGATCACTCAAATAGATATGATTGGGCCGCATTACAATTGCATGTGACTTTCTTATCTTTTGATCTTATTCCACGTGGTTTAATAATATAATGGCTATGATAGTTATAGGTGTTTTGTGAAACCAAGAAGTATGATAAGTCTTTTGTCTTGTCGAGTAGCATAGGATGGATGAGGTATGATGATGAGGTGAATACATTAGGGATTACATGCTTATTATAATTCTTGATTTCTTGTTACATACTGAACGAATAACAAGGGGATGACTGAGATTATAATGGTCCGAGTAGCATTCGTCGATGTGGTGTTGTTGTAGACGTGTAATCATGGGAAACTGGATGTTATGTTACTCGCATACTAGATGATGTTTAGGGAGGCATGTTGTTGAATTCGTTTAATGATATTGATCATATATGATAATTTAGCTAATGTGCCATGCTCATGAATTTGATATATTAACTAATGGATCAGTAGGTTAAAATTAAAGTAATGGTTACCACGCTAGTCTTTGGGCTGCACATGTTCCGGGTAGTTATGGGCATGAGACGAATGAAGACAGCCGCACATCGTGCGGGCTGGGCTTCATTGATCGGCTCCGGGCTGGGTAAAACACGAAACAATTGTACGGGCCGAGCACGTGAAACTGGCTATACACTTGTTTTGGGTTTGAGCAAAAAGGGGCCGTACACTATAGGGGTTGCGTATTTGATTGAGTCTTTGTTTATATAACACACGAGACCTACTAATTGTGTATTGATGATTTGAATATGTATGGCTAGGTATTTCACTGATACGTTACATGTGTAATGTGAACTTACATAGGATTGATGTGTTATACGTGACCCCAAATAGTTATTATAGCATGATATGTGATGACGTTATGACATGCTAAGTTGATAATGAGGAACATGAAATCTGTGTTATGAACCACTACGTGCACTGAATGATTAGGGTGTATCACGAGATTATATGCAAAGTGTTGACTATGCGATTTAAGTGTGCGGAAACTAATTGTTAATGGTAACAATACTAGGATTTGGTTGACTATCTGGGAATAAGTAATTAATTCTACCGAGCAAACCAAAGGTGAGTTCACTGCTCTTTTCCAAGCATGCATCCCGGGAAGGGATATCGGGTAACGTTCCAGGGAGGAATGCAAGTTAATGGGATGTTTGTTATTACTTAGTTTCTATTATGTAAGACCCCCTACATCTACCGACAGTTGCCGAGGAGGCAACGAGGTTATTAGTTGATAGCGCTATTAGGTTTGGCACCCTCACACCGGGCCGAAAGGACGGGCGTGAACTAATTACCTTGACCACTTGACCAATGCCTAGATAGAGGCATTGGGGTTGGGCATTCACATCGTGTATATATAAGACCCCTTACATCTACTCGAGGTTATTAGTTAAGCTAATTACCTCGACCACTTGACCAATGCCTTGATAGAGGCATTGGGGTTGGGCATTCATATCTTGTAGCCATTTCGGTAATCGAGTTAATAACAACATCAAATCAAACTGTTGAACTGTTTTATACACACAACTGGTAACTAAACGCGTTAACAAAACTTTGAACTCACCAGCGTCGTCTGACACACTTGTCTGCATGCTTGCAGGGTTGTAGGTTTATATCATTGGGACTTGTTGTCTGGGATGCTGGAGTGGTCATGGGTCGTGATACATGGAATCTCAATACAAGCTTAACGGTTTATGTACACATGGTTTACGAAACACTTAACAAATGAGTTATGCTTCCGCTGTATACAATGAATGATATGTAACGTTGTAACACTTTATGTTAAAGAATGAAAGTTTTATTTGAATATATTTATGAGTTCAACGTGATTGGTGGCTTGGATCCTGGTACGTCACACACCTTCGGGGGTTTCCGCATGTGGTATTTTGGGGGTGTGACATACTAAGTCTCTCGTAAGATTTTAAGCTTAGCAAACCTTTAGAAATTTTCCCGTAAGAACCCCATATATTAAGTGTAAGGTAAAACTTACAGGCGAAAACATAAGAATCATTCCTTCTGTTCCTGTTAGAAATCTCTAATTATGGAATTCTAGAAGTATCCTCTCTCTAGAAGATGTGCGTCAGCATATATAGTTGATATCTCCTCGATCTCTATCGATTGCGAAAACCAGACAGTATAATAAAAGCGCCATATGAGGATTGATGTATCTTAATAAGTTCCATAGATTGCTTCCATGCCTGATCAGTATGGAGGTTTAATACATGGAACCGCAAGGATATTCTAATAGTCATATGGTGCTAAAGTCAACTAATGGTATTCAAAGAAGATATCCAAAAATGGAATGGTCCAAGTAAATGTCTTCAATTAAGAAAATCATGGACTCGTAACATATAGGTGTCACTCATTTGACACGAGCAGTGATGGATGAACTGGAGTCTGAGGCTTGGAAAATCTCTGTAACCTCATTGTATCTTGATTACCCTGTTTACCCCCTGAGAGGCAGGTAGAATTAAGATTTATACCCCATTTAGGGTTGTATTCTTAAGAAATCTCCAAGACGGCAAGTGCCATTATTGGAAGAATCAAAACCCCAATTAAATAAGTTTTGAAAATAAAGAATCCATATAGCCTAACCCTATATTCTTAGAATTCGGTATTGTTAATTAAGAAAGACGGTTCATTTTGCTTATGCATTGATTACCGCAACCCAAATTAGGCAACAATTAAGAAATTCCATCAGCTGCCCAGGATCGTTGATTTGTTCGACTAACTGTGAGGATTAACTATCCCTTAAGATTAGTTTTAAGTAATGGTTGGAATAACCATTTCACATTGAGATAAGCTTTTCTATAATAGTTGATGTATAAGTATCAAGGCTGCTCCTTCGGAGACCTTGCTTAAATGGAAAGTTGAATATCTATTGTTAATTAGAAGATTGGTACGTCCAATCATCAGAATCTGAAGATTTCCTTGGAAACAACGGACAAGATTGCCCAGATTCGTGATCGCCTGAAAGCTACCAGGAATAGGCAGAAAAGTTCTACGGATCCAAAGCGTGAGTCTTTTCACTTCGAAGTAGGTGACAAGGTATTGCTTAAAGTATCACCCTGGAAGGGGGTGATGCGATTTGGTAAGAAAGGCAAGCTAAGCATACATAGGACCTTTCGAGGTTATCGAACGTGTCAGGTCAGTTGCTTATAAGTTAAACTTGCCTGAAGAACTTAGCGCTATCCATAATGTGTTCCACATCTGTAATTTGAAGAAATGTTTTGCTGATGAATCACTGGTTATACCGCATACGGATGTACATATAGATGAAAGCTTGAAATTTGTGGAAAAGCCATTGTCAATTGAAGATCGACAGGTAAAGAAGCTTCGAAGGAAGCACGTACCTATTGTTAAGGTCAAGTGGGATGCCCGTAGAGGTCCCGAATACACATGGGAGGTAGAATCCACGATGAAAGAAAAAATACCGTCATTTGTTTCAGTAAATCTCAAGGTCGAGATTTATTTTAAGGGGGTGAGGATGTAACACCTCGAAAATTCACGTCCAATAATGTACTGACACGTGTCATAAGCTTTGAATATGTGAAAACATACTTTAGAGGGACTAAAGTTGACAAACAGTGAAACTATGTGAATATAAGGGCCCAAAGTGTCAACAATGGATAAATAGGCTCTAAAATAACCCTACATGATGTTTATTATCTTAAACGAATAAATCATGGATCATACGAAGCGAAATATGAAAGAAAGTGAGGAATTACAAACTACAAGGGCTAAACGTGTCAACATGTTGAATTTATACCTCTGAGTGATCTTTTGGCAAACCCGAAGCTTTGTAATGATAAAATATACTCACGAGAATATGTGATAAAAATTTCATGAAGTTTCGTGAACGTATGAGAAAGTTATGATCAAAACCGTACGCGAAGGATTAAATACGTTAACGTTGATTTCGTGACTTTTCGGGTAAGCGCAAAGTTAACCGAGGACCTTACCATGTTTATAAAAGTCCCAAGGTTCTTAGAAACCAGATTTAAGGGTTCAGAATGCAAAATAAATAGCTAAAAACACGTTACAAAGTTCAGGGACTGATTTGTAAATAATGGAAAACTTGTAAAGCTGGTTGCCACACCCTCGCGCCACGCGAGGGGGGTCTCGCGCCACGCGAGCGAACCGCCAGCGACAACAGCAGCGCACAGCTGCCAGTTATCATGTTTTTGCGAGTTGTTTGCAGCTGTTATCGACTCAGAAGCTCACCAATCGAATTTCATGCATACTAGGACACTTGTACTCTTCCTACAACACTTACAAACACCTGTATCACCCTCTAATCTGATCAAAAGTTTGCATAAAAGGCTCTTGTTGTTGCAAACATATGAACACTTGAACTTTCAAAATTCACAAGACTTTTCCTGGAGCTCTCTGGACGCCAAGGCTGCTTCATAGTGATCTCTAAGCTTGTTTAGGACCATTGTAAGTGTTCATATCATTCTCTAATTCGTTCTAGCTCAGTGTATTAACCGAAAGTCAAACTATCGTAAATTAAACTTGACTTTGAGTTTAAACAAGATTGGCTCTGTCATTTCTCAAATTGAAAGTACCTACAAGTTGGTATTTATGTGTGTAACAAACCCCTAAAAGGGTATTTTCAGATTCCCACTCTAAGCATGTTGATTGTCGAGTCAAAGCTTTTCTTAAAAAGTCAACAGAATGTGTTTTTGCAAAATTAAGCATAATTAGCAATGTAGGTTACATGCAACCTGTTTGATCATCAAAATAACTTTGTAATTAATGTAAGAACACGTTTCATCATGATCAACTCGACAATTTTCAGTTTAAACCCGAATCGGAACCGAAAGTCACATAAATTGACTTCTTCTTTGACTATCAGTTCTGATCCGTACATGCATGTTTGAGATCTGCATTGGAGCATATTTTGGACCAATTTTTATATAAGTTTAATTCTCTGAGATTTTACAACCTGGTTCAACACTTATCCGGTTCATATGCATGTTTCCGATTAATGCTTAAAAGTTGACTATTATGCCCTTTTTGTTATAAAACGTGATTTTTGAAAAAGTGAAAGAGTAGAAACGTTTGTTACTGATTTATAAACTTGCACCAAAAATTTGATATCATTTTGAGGTCCAGATTAAGAGTTATGCTCAATATCGTAATTTGAAAGCTTTATGTTACTTAAACGGCGTAATTAGCATATAACCTATTTAAACCCACTTTTTGATACCAAACTTCTTACTCACTGATGTTATATAATATTTTGGGATTTATAAAGATTTTTATTAAATTTTTGGCTGAGCATAACATAGGTCTTTAAGCTAAATTCGGTAAATACCGATTTTGCCCTTTTAAGCCATAAAATGAGTTTTACAAATCCTTTTGACCTCAAACCTTTTTCTACTAATTTTATTTGATAAATAAAATATTTTGAGCATTCTGGAAATATAAAAATATCAGCTTTCTTTTAAAAACCCGGAAACGGCTCTAAATCGCCTTTTTAAGCGTTTTTAACGCATAATATGTACTATAACCATATTAGACATATAAGGTTGATACCTACTGATGTTTTTAGTATATTTTTATATAATAACAGTAAGTATAAGTTTATAAACTCAGGTTTCCAATTTTGACATTTTTAGCCCTTGTGAAATTACCAAAATACCCCTAAGGTGCATAGTTTGGTTTTAAATGATAAGTTTCACATATGGGTCATACCCTACTGTTATAAAATGTTAAATTAAGTATACTTACTGTATAAATCAGACCCGTAACTCAGATTTTCAAATAAACTCTTTTATAATCTTTTAAATGGCCAAAATGCCCTTATGAGGCCTAACATGTGTTTAAATCCGTTTTGGGCATAATAGAAAATAACTTACTGATATTATGACATATCTAAAGCATATTATCTCAGGGAACTTGCGTATGACTCTTACGGTTACCCGTAACGCTCTTTTCGCGTTCGGTTCGGTTTATGTAACTAGTTTGCATAAATTGACCGAGACGGGTCAAACATTATCATTTTTGTCTCAAAATCCAGAATGTATTTAGTATACCCATATTATACAAGTATTCAAACTTGTCGGGTCTAAATCACATTCTATCCGGTCTTCGCTTAATCATGCGTTTGAACCGTATCGTCCTTTAAACTAGCCGATCTAAGCTTAAGCTTAAATAAAGACCCGTTAGAAATCTAATAGGTTATTATAAACCTTCGTTCCAGATTTAGGAGCCCAGTAAAAGCTATCTGTACTTACTGATTGATATACGGCTGGGATTGAATTTATATTTAGCTCAGGTAAATACTTTTAACTTATTTCCCCTTATACGGGCTTGGGGTACGGTATATAGAATACCGCTTGGTCAGGCATTCGACCTTAATCGATTGGTGGTTAAGTATTATCGAGATGACCCGTTTAAAAATTTGTTTTGTTTGCTTAACGCCTTTGGGGGGTTAATGACCATGTCCCGGATATCCTTGGCATCATTCATGAAATGGCCACGACCTAAGCACGGGGTGTAGGCGTACACCTGGCAGCTGCATATGTAAAAACTGGTATCCCACTTAAAGGAATCAGCCTTGTGGGCACTATACCTGTGGTGTGTCTATTAATCTTTAACCCGGCACGAACCGGGCTACTGAACGCATAAGGAACATGTAATTCGTTTACAAGTATTATACTCAATTAATTATCCCAGGTTATAAAATGTTTTGTGCCACGTGCATTCAAATCAATTTTTAACCTTTTCAAAATGAGTCAGTTAAATTGTATTTACCAGTGTAAACTGACGTATTTTCCAAAAGGTTAAGTGCAGGTACTACACGTAATAGGCTGGCTGTCTTCTAGAGCGTCCACAATAAGTCTCACAAGCTTGGACGACAATAAAGCTGTTGAATAATATCTTATTTTATTTTGATCCGCCTGTGGATCCTTTACATTCCGTTTGTAATACTTGATATTACTTTATATCGGTTTGTAATATATTTATCTTTTGCTTCCGCTGTGCATTTAATTATTGTGTTGTTTGACTATGATGATATCAACTACGTCACTATACTCCCCACCGGGCCCACTGGTGACACGTGGAAATTAGGGGTGTGACACAAGATACGTAGGACCATTTCCAGTAATCGAATGTATAGGACCAGTTGCTTATCGTTTACAACTACCAGAAGAGTTAGCTGGAGTACATGATGTATTTCATGTATCCAATCTCAAGAAATGTTTGTCTGACGAATCCCTGGTAGTACCTCTTCAAGATGTAGAGGTAAATGAAAAGCTGAAATTTGTAGAGAAACCTCTTCAGATAGAAGATAGAAAGATCAAGTTTCTCAAGCATAAGAGACTAGTACTGGTCAAAGTCAAGTGGGATTCAAAACGAGGATCCGAGTACACTTGGGAGTTAGAATCAGAGATGAAGCGAAAGTATCCTCACTTGTTCCAATAAATCTCGAGGACGAGATTTTTATTAAGGTGGGGAGGATGTAACAACTCTCACCAAAACTATTATTTATTATTATATTTGGTTCAATAGGATGTCACACCCTGGATTTTGCGGAAGCGTGGGTTTATTTGGTGTAACTTCTTAATACCATAGCAACAATCATAACAATGTTATATGATAAAAACATGAGATATTCATTCATTAATAAAGTTAGAAAAATCCCATTTTCAACAATCACAAAATAAGTTACAAACCTTAACTTGATTTAATTGAGTTTATAAAGACTTAGCAAAAGACTTTAAACAATACTAGGTTTAGGGGTATGTAACCCGTCCAGGAAGAGGTTACACCTTCTAAACCCTGGATGACTTCTTTATTCAAACGCAACTTGAAAATACGTGCATACCGTGCCAGATCCATTAGTTTCCTGAAATACATGTAGTTTGAAAAATCAACATAAAGTTGAGCGAGTTCATGTGTAAGTGAGTATGTATAAACCTTTGTAATATGTCTGTATGTATGTATGTATGTTCTTGGTATGTAGCGGTAAGGAAAAAGAGATCAATTAATGTGTAGCTAATACATTAATAAGTGACATGGCCTAGGAAGCACTCAAACCTGTAACGCGGATTTCATACCGGTCCTTCCGGCGGAACGACATAGTCACCACATGCAGCCACATGCTGGCCCATGTGTGGGGCTCGCAACACCCGATAGATCTATCACTCATGCCTCTCGGTCCTTATACAAGGATTAATGGTCTTACGATAATAGCCTATCCATTCACGTGATCTAGTAGTAAGTTCCTTAGCTAATCATACCGTGTACAAAACGTCTGTAGTAAATGTAACATGTATTTCACCCCCGAAGTATAAAACTGAAAACAGTTAAGAGAAAAGGGTGGGCATGAACTCACTGTATTGCGTCTTCGGTACTTGTAACTCGTAACCCAAATCTCCTCAGCAAACACGACTACCTACAATGGTCTAACGTCTATTAGACGGACGGGTCGTGCCTTGTCTTAGTATTTATGTTTTTGAGTTACGTTTCTGGTATTATTCTAAGTTATAATGATTATGTTTGGTTTTGGAATAATTGTTTATACAATATTTATGTATTAAGACTTCTCAAGTATTCGTATTCGTATCTCCCTCCCAAGGATGGGAGTATCTCGTACTTGTGTATTCGTATTTCTTGTATTGGTATATCTTGCCATGTATCGGCGTTGTATTCCGGTGTGTTATAAAAATACGTCAATATATTCCCCAATATATATATTTCCAAGTAATATTATTTTTACCCCCAAAATAATATATCTCTAGTTCACAAAATAATCACATAAGCACACAGGCGTCTTATTACGAAATATATATTCTCAATATATATATTTAACAAGTGTTATTTACGAAAATCCACCTTCGACACTTGGTTATTTTGTAATAAAAATCATGGCGAAATTTATATTTTGAAAACAAGTTAAAAATATATTTATAACACTTGTCACCAAAAACATTTCTAAGTGTTATATTTTTTGGAAAAATTTCGCCAGAGTTTCCTCTGTAAACAGAGGCGTCCACGCTTACTAGCGTATCATTTTCTTTTGTAAAATCATTCAATCAGTTCTCAATTAACCAACCCGTCATTCAGACATGCAAAACACTACTTATATCGTTTCAGTTTTAATATACAAAACTGGGCTGTTTTCGAGTATTTTAATAAAATAGTTATCCTATTCCAAAAATTCCCACATTTTTATAGAATGTCTTATACGAACCAAAAATCATTGTGTAAAAATATCGGGGTCCAAATCATCACCAATATTTTATAGAAAATCACTTTCCGGACCGAAACCAGATTTATCCTTTTTCTGACCAAAGTCCGCGGAATAATTTATTTAAAATTCATCGAGAGTCCGATTTACGAAATTTCAGTGAGAGAGTTACAAATACATCGGTGTTCATCTACAGTATAAATTTTATGCTCTGACTCTACACAAAAATCAAGTTATGACTAAAAATATGACCCTCATTTACTGCTATAAAAATGCAGCTTTAGCTGCTGTTACATAATGGCACTTTAAAAATAGTAAACGAAGTCCAAAAATTATGATTCCGGTGCCATTAGAACCGTATTTCTTAATGACACGTTGTAGACTCAAGAAAATCAGTTTTTCATTTAGTTATGACATGTTTATAGCCAGTTAAAGTCGGCTGAAAATGCAAATCAGCAAGCTGTTTATAGTATAAGTGCCATTAAAAAGTACACATACGATTACCCTTCATTCTAAGACGATTAACATCAGGTCATAAGCCATTTACAGCAGGTTTTGTTTATTTATTCCAGATTTAACATGTATTCATCATCTTTTAACACTACCTCATCTCTTTATCCAACCTTCATCCTTTATGTTCAAGATTAGATTAAGTTCTTTAGAGTTCTTATGCTTTTGATCTTTAAACACTATTAACCACTTAAATAACAAGTAAAACACAAGGATCTAAGTGCTTACCACTAGCACAAAGCTAGGAGAGTTCAAAAGTAGAAATCGAGTGGATAAAAGAAGATAAGGGAGGTCCTTCCACTTCTAGTGCTTGAAGCTTCCTTAGATCACCTTCCTTCACACTTGTTTAAGCTTAGATTGGTTGAAATAAGAATGAAAATGAGAGTGTTTGGAGATGGAAGGGAGGCCGTGAGCTTGTGTAGAGAGAAGGAAGGCTTTGGTGTGTTAAAATATTGATGGTAATGAAGGTGGGGATCCTTTAGTTTATATAAATGCATTTCCAACACTCTTTTAAACATTGGTCTTTATGCTTCCTACTAGCCCAACATACCAAATAAAATATGCAAGAAAAATCCCAAGTGGGACCTACCTTGTAACCGTCCCTAGAGTGGGGGGGGGGGGTCTTGTTGGGTTTCAATTATTAGTTAAGCATAATAGTTAGAGTTCAAGTATTTAGTTAGGGTGTTTAGTTGCTAGATATTTATATAGTGTTTTATGAAGTTCGGGAACCATAACTAGCTCAGACAAGGATAAACAATGTCATTGACAATATTTTCATGTTTCGGGTAAAGTCCGGTTGTTCGGTTGGATATTAATCCGTTAAAGTGTCAAGTAAAGCTTTTAAGTGTCGTTAATATTATTTTTTAGTGACACAATGAATTCCCGACACTTTGGAAAGTGTCTAGTATTATTTTCCCATGTTTTTGCACTTTACTAGTTAGCTTAAATGCTGAATTTTGTATTAAAGTGCAGGATTTTGTAGTTAAAGCATGTTTTAGGCACATCCGGTCACTATAACTATCACCTAGTGACGCAGTTCTACAATCCTTACCTCCCTACACTCCCTACTAGTGTAGTAATCTATTCCCGGCTCATACTGGCCTCAGAGACAGTGTCTGTCTGATGCTGGCTATGTCAGCATGTTTACTGGGTTATCCGTATAGTGTGCTCACTGTGCTTTTGTGCATCAAGGTTGTCACTGATGTTTGTGTGTAAATAATAGAGTGACAGTATAAAATGTGATGCATGAGTATGTATGTATCAGAAATCAGTAAGTAGTTTAATCATAATTGTAAGCAAGCACAGTAATTAAGCATTAAGTAATTATTAATTAATTGTACGGATACCTGGTTTTGTGAGGGTTGTCACATTCTCCCCCCGTTAAAGAAATTTCGTCCTCGAAATTTGTACTACCTTAACCCCTTAAGGTTAAGTCACACACGTATGTATATAAATAATATCGAAGTAGATAATCATCAAATCGAAACAAACATTACTCACATTAGGGGGCTGTTTGGCTAAGCTTATTTTAGTGACTTATTTACTTATTTACTTTTTGAAAAGTTAAAAGGTGTTTGGGTTAGCTTATTATGTGAGAGGAATAAGTAAATAAGTCATTCCATTATGACTTATTTGCTTTTCAAATAAGCAAATAAGTAAATAAGTCAAAAAAATAAGCTTAGCCAAACAACCCCTAGGTGAGTCCAAGAATATATAACAACCCGAATCCTAGGGTTGAAAGGTGTGTGCTTTTAGCATTGGATGTCAAAGGTACAAGACGCATTTGACGTATAGTCTAGTGTAATCCAGCTAGCAGGTGTTCCACAAAAGTGGAGTTTTGACTAATAAGATTTTTAAACGATCGGTTGCAATATGCAAACGAGTTTTCACAAACCATAGCACCCGCTATATGAACTCAAAAGCAACAACTCAACGTAATAGTAAAATGATCTGTCAACTCCTGAATAAATGTCTGGTAAGGTTTAGTGTGTTGACATTTGAATGGTGAAGATGCACCGTATGGAATACAAGCGAATCTGGTGTATCATCGTCTTGATTCGTAGTTGCATCAGAAATGTTTAAATGATAAATCAAACAAAAGTATGTGTGGTCTCGTGTGAAACGGTTAACCATGATTAGCACAAGCTACAATTTTATGATGACACCACAAGGTGTCGTAATGGCATTATCCAATAATAGTGGTGACTGAACAAGTTCACCGTGTTTGAAATCAAATGAAAGTGTACGGAGACAATCTGAAGATTTGATTTATACCATGTTATAGAGTTTCCAATTAAATACGGAACATCAAAGAACCACTGTTTCCAATCGAAGATGAAAAGTAATGAGTATCGCAAGGCATTTGATTGACAACGAAAGAATCGTTAGAAGGTACATTGTGCTTATGAAATGAATATATGTACCATTGCCTTAACACACAATTGTGTTGAGACCGCTTTGATCGTGAAGATCCAAAATGGATTGTTAACATCTAAATAGGGAATTGAATCCGTGTACGATATGAGTAACCAAATTAGTGCAAGCTTCAATTTTGTGAAAATATCACCGCAAGGTATCGAAACAAATCAAGCGTTTTAGTGGAGTCGTAGACCAACCAAATCTACTACGGCTCGAAATGAAAGAATCTCTGCAAAAATAGTTGAATATGATGCTCCCAATACATCATATAGCGTTTCAAGTTAAACCTGTGAACTTGGTTTCAACGTAACCCGACAATGTATGTATCAACAAGGAATTCTCGGCATGGTAGCAAAATAAACCATGAATGTAACTTGAAAGAAAGCGGTTTCAAGAAAGTGTGTTGGCTTGGTAACAAAAGAGCCAACGATAACAATAATGTAGGTTACTCGAATCAGGAATCAGTAATTAGGTTTAGCAAAATAATATGTAAATTCCAATGAAGTGTTTGTTCAAAACGAAATCACATGCGTAGCAAATGATGCATGTATGTCAGGTAAGTTTCCAAGAAAGGAACAACGAGTATCTGCTAAAGTGAAGAAATGACCAGATATCGAAGCAAATGTGTGTTTGCTCTCAGCGAGAAAATTATTGTGATGCAACTACCATTAAGGGAAGTAGAGATGCAAACATCTACTCGCCAGAAGTAAAAGAAATCCGAGTACTCTCTGTTTGGTCAACGGAACTGGCATATGCGCCAGGTTAATGATGGTTGATTGAGTTGACAGATATGGTTCCTAAATAAAACCCTTACGATTTTGGACCTGGGTTCACAAAGGTCCTAAATATATGTTTTCTAAATCCTCCAGATTTCGTATCCCGTGTAGACTGGTTTGTGCATTGTGTAGGAAGCACTATTTTTGTGTACGTCTAAGAACAAGTCGTTGTCCTAAAATTTTTCCTCGGTATACCTTCTTACTGAATTTACCGCCAATGACACTCGATCGTCGATTCGTCGTGTAATGGTAGTCGGACCCTTACAGTTAGTCAAATAAGTAATTCGTCAATCCTTAGCAAGAGCCACCGACCCTGGTTGGCTGGCTCATCCGACTTCCGATCATTTGAAAGTCATCGTCCTTTTTCTTGATGAGCGGAACTGAGGTTACCCAAAAGGGAGTTTCGGTCTGTTATCTTCCTTCTCTATTTACTACTGAAACTACACTGTCAATCCTTGCATCTCCGAAAATGTAAGTCGCTACGGTGCATCGACTACAGGTGTGGTGCCTGGAATTAAATCGATGTGAGATTTAACTAATCGTTGAGGAGACGATTCCGGCAAGTCTTCGAGGAAGACTTCAGGATATACTCCGATCACGGGGGTATCGTTAAGTTTTAGTTCTTCGGCTCCCTTGTCCCCGACATTAGCCAAGAAAACAACACATTCTTTACGCAACATCCTTTGTGCCTTCAAGCGATTTGTAATTTGCAGAGGCGTATCCCGCTTCATGAGTCAAGATCACTTCTTCGTTCGCCATCATGGTGCGGATATCAATCTCCTATTGATCATTTGTCAACCAATCCCTCCAACTACCTTGTTGAAGTCTCCCAATTCACTGGCAGTAGATCAAGTGTAATCTTACGCTTCCCGGGTTCTATCTTGCCGATTCCAGTTACTATGTTGGCTTCCACTAGCTTCCCCTAAGCTAGTTCTAATGGGTACTGGAATATCTTCTTACTCGCTGCTTAAACCAATTATACTCTCGAACTCTAGAGGTGCGAATCGTAAAATTTTCAACAGTATTTGGCAATACAGATGCATAACATTGAGTAGTATGGGACGTACCGATATCCATGCTTGGATTCCTGGCATGCTTCTCTGGCTCCGGTGTTAGACATCTTTCCCATGATTTTGTTTAATCTCCCTTGGGTAATCTTTCCTAAAGTGCCTCATATCCCTGCAGGTATAACATCCCTTATCTTTCCCCTTTCCTTTTTTTTCCACGCTTCGTCTCATGACAACACGTTTCCCTGTTGTGTCCCACTTTGCCACAGTTGTCACACTTCCCATTTTTACATCGCCCGGTATGATGACGTCGGCACCTGTCACATTTAGGTAGCTTACCCATGTACTCTTTTCTCTTTTTGGCCTTGTTGTTGCTACTCGACTGGGTACCCTGTTTGAGATTTGCCAACTTTCCCTTGTTGTCCCCAGATGACTCTACATGAGTCTCCTTCTTCTCCTCAGAGGTTGAAAATTTGTTCATCCTGATTGCCTCTTCAGTCAAGGCCACACTTAGATTGATGGCCTCAGCGATCGTTGCAGGCTTTGATGTCGTTACCATGCTCATGATTTGAGGTGCCAATCCCCAAATGAAACGCTCAATCTTCTTAAACTCTGGATCTACCATGTATGGAACAATACGCAACAGAACTTGGAACTTCTCCACATACTCAGCTATTTTTTGACCTTCCATCTTCAAGTTCCAGAACTCAGTTTCCACCTTCTGGCTTTTTGTTCTCGAACAGTACTTTTTATGCATTAGCTCTTTCAGCTCGTCCCATGATAAAGCATACGAAGCAGCCTCGCCCATCGTCTGAACCTGGAGTTTCCACCACGACAGAGCCCCATCTTGGAACAGTCCGGAAATGTACGTGACCTGGTGCTCTGGGGCGCATTTCTCGCACGCAATACGGTGTCCGTCTTCTCAACCCAGCGTACGAAGGCTATGGCACCCCCAGTGCCGTCGAAATGTAGGGGCTGGCAGCCCAAGAACTGCTTGTAGGTGCAGCCGTTGGGTGGGTTATTTCCTGAGGTACTTTCGCTGCGCACGGAGCGAAGGGCCTCGTACTGTGCGATGAACTGCAAGAGGTGTTCTTGAAATTCCGCCTCTGTCGTCGGCAGAGGGTTGTTGGTGTTGGTGTTCCCTTGAGTCGACATCTTCCTAGAAGAAAGTCGGTTAGGTCAGGTCTTGTTTAGTACACGAGCACACAAGCCTCTAATTAGCGAATAAGACCTCAGAGGTGTATTACATATATGTATATACACAGTCGTTATATTATTCAATCACATATCATCACAATTATTGCACAACTTGTAAATAAGAACGCAGTAAGTAAGCATGTAGTATTATAGTTATAACACAAATATGCTGATCAACAGCGTGCTTAGTGGGAACATAGCGACTGAGTCTTTCATTAGTTATTATTCATAAGTATTGTCGCATGTTTAAAGATGATTGGGCTTTCGTTATCCTCTGGCCACAATCACTGTGTCTTACAAAATGTATCACATTAGAAGGGACACAGGGTCACCCTACCCTTGTCCAACACGTATATTAGTGCATCAAAATTTCGTAATCAGAAGTGGTCCTCACAGGTCTCCGCATTCCCGGCTTATCTTTAGTGTCTTTACCCAAGTGTAATGCAATCCGCATAATCCAGATACCAACTATACTGGTGACTGAGGTGGAGGAGGAAAGAAAAGTGATTGCTAACATGCGTGAGTCCCTCCTCGAGCTTGTATATACGTCGGAGTAATTATCTGCTCTGCCGCTCGATAGTAAAGAAATGAGTATCAGAATCCTGGGAACGGTGTAATAGCAACGGTCGAGAGCGCAAAAGGAACCTTGATGTATGTGGCGAATCAAAGTATGCCGACAATAGACAGGGTGGAGGACGTGGTGTCTATCATAAACTTTTCAGGCAATATGTTGTCTTCTGATGTAGTCACTTAAATCATGTTTTCGGTTATGTAATGTTTTGCATTTGAACTTGCCAATTATGGTGTCAGCTCAAGCTCCAACGTTCTGCGACTCATATCCTCAAACTGTAGTTGGTGTTACAGGAGCAACTCATCTCGTATGTGGCCTCCACAACGTGAGGAATGATAAGGGTCTAAAATCTACATAGTGTGTTATAGGGTCCATCCAATCGGCTCGTACAGCGATGAAAGGAGTAAACGGTGCGGCCTGTAAGGCCGTAGAAAATGCTGCTGTAGCAAAAGAATCGTTACGTGGGTACTAACCTGGAGTACCTCTCCGGGGCGCAGGTATGTCTTGAAAGAAAGCGATAGGCGCGTTGGCGCAATGGACGTCGGTCTTCATAGGGGAAAGGAGCAACATCAGCGGTTATGGATGCAAAAACAAACGTTTCAACCAATAAGGAGATTGTCAGGTGCTAGTACTGGGTTAGATAGTAGGAGTGCAATGCCTAGTAAACCAAAAGTATCAGGGTCACAATCAAGCAAGGGTGTAGGACCAGCAGTTGCAACATCAGGCTGACTCAAAAGGTGCAGAAGCTAGCTCAAGAGCAGGCTCTGGGTTGTGTAACGGTGTGGTGTCTCGAGCAGGTGATAGAGCAGCAGCCATGTCATCATCGTCTTGTGTCAGTAGCAGAATGCTGTAATCCAGCTGTTTGTAAGGTTGCAGGTATCACAGACTCAAAGGAGTCTGAATGCATGCTAGAATCAGAGGATGGCTTGTTAACATGGGTCTTAAGAAGTGAAGTTGGTAACAGTGTCCTCGTCTAATTTTCTATCGTCATGGGCGTTGGCAGGAGGACCATCAATAAGCATGCCAACGTAGTCATATATTGTTTGTCGAGTAACCATCCTTCGGAAGGGATGTCCATAAGAGGCACATTGTCTAGGATCGGATCCATAGTGTGCTCACCATCGGGATGACCAGTGATGAAGTGGCCATGGATCGAAACAAGAGTGACAGAAGGGTTCTTGTCAGAGAAGCCATCAGCAAGGGTAAAGTATTACCAGAATCTGGTAGCACGGACTGTTGGAAGTCGTCCTCGTCCTTGGTCGGCATATCAGGATCACTCTCAGTGTCTGCCGCAAATATCTCTGGCGCAGATGCAGTCTCCTTATCCGTAGCAGTGGCCGTAGGGTTATCGATGTCTGATAACTCGCTTTCTAATTGGAGTGACATGTGTGCCGGTGCGTATCATGTATATCCATAGTAGTTACTAACAATTAGTGTATGCGAATAACTACCACATATGCACGTGCATCAACATTAAATCAAATAAGCATGTAAGTCTCAATTAATGTAAGCAAGTAATCATCCTAGTATTCCCCAGACTATCCTCCCAGTTTCTCAAACTGAACTCCCTAGTCTCTCAGACTATCCTCCCAGTCTCTCAGACTATCCTTCCAGCCTCTCAGACTGATCCTCCTAGTCTCTCAGACTGAACTTTCTAGTCTCTCAGACAAAAATCTCTCAGTCTCTCAGACTAATCTCCTGGTCTCCCCGACCTAATTCCTGGTCTCCCCGACCAAATTTTTTTTTTCCTGGTCTCCCCGACCTAATTTTTTCCTAGTCTCCCCGACCTAATTCTTCCTGGTCTCCCCCACCTAATTTTTCCTGGTCTCCCCGACCTAATTTTTCCCGGTCTCCCCGACCTAATTTTTCCTGGTCTCCCCGACCTAATTTTTCCTGGTCTCCCAACCTAATTTCTCCTGGTCTCCCGACCTAATTTCTCCCCAGTCTCCCCGACTGAGCTATAAATTTAAATTTGGAAATGTGTATTTGTGCCTTTTCTTTGTAAAAAGGTTTGTTTCCTGGATCTAGACGTATAGTGTATGCAATGTAAAAATGTTTGAAAAAGTTTTCATGAGAGCCCTGATGATCATAGTCTAGACTCGAGAACGAATCCTAGTTCGCTATGATCGAGGCTCTGATACCAAGTTGTCACACCCTGGCTTTTGCGGAGGCGTGGGTTTATTTGGTGTGACTTCTTAATACCATAGCAACAATCATAACAATGTTATATGATAAAAACATGAGAAATTCATCCATTAATAAAGTTAGAAAAATCCCATTTTCAACAATCACAAAATAAGTTACAAACCTTAACTTGATTTAATTGAGTTTATAAAGACTTAGCAAAAGACTTTAAACAATACTAGGTTTAGGGGTATGTAACCCGTCCAGGAAGAGGTTACACCTTCTAAACCCTGGATGACTTCTTTATTCAAACGCAGCTTGAAAATACGTGCATACCGTGCCAGATCCATTAGTTTCCTGAAATACATGTAGTTTGAAAAATCAACATAAAGTTGAGCGAGTTCATGTGTAAGTGAGTATGTATAAACCTTTGTAATATGTCTGTCTGTATGTATGTTCTTGGTATGTAGCGGTAAGGAAAAAGAGATCAATTAATGTGTAGCTAATACATTAATAAGTGACATGGCCTAGGAAGCACTCAAACCTGTAACGCGGATTTCATACCGGTCTTTCCGGCGGAACGACATAGTCACCACATGCAGCCACACGCTGGCCCATGTGTGGGGCTCGCAACACCCGATAGATCTATCACTCATGCCTCTCGGTCCTTATACAAGGATTAATGGTCTTACGATAATAGCCTATCCATTCACGTGATCTAGTAGTAAGTTCCTTAGCTAATCATACCGTGTATAAAACGTTTGTAGTAAATGTAACATGTATTTCACCCCTGAAGTTTAAAACTGAAAACAATTAAGAGAAAAGGGGGGGGGGGGGCATGAACTCACTGTATTGCGTCTTCGGTACTTGTAACTCGTAACCCAAATCTCCTCAGCAAACACGACTACCTATAATGGTCTAACGTCTATTAGACGGACGGGTCGTGCCTTGTCTTAGTATTTATGTTTTATACGAACCAAAAATAATTGTGTAAAAATATCGGGGTCCAAATCATCACCAATATTTTATAGAAAATCACTTTCCGGACCGAAACCAGATTTATCTTTTTCTGACCACAGTCCGCGGAATAATTTATTTAAAATTCATCGAGAGTCCGATTTACGAAATTCCAGTGAGAGAGTTACAAATACATCGGTGTTCATCTACAGTATAAATTTTATGATCTGACTCTACACAGAAATCAAGTTATGACTAAAAATATGACCCTCATTTACTGCTGTAAAAATGCAGCTTTAGCTGCTGTTACATAATGGCACTTTAAAAATAGTAAACAAAGTCCAAAAATTATGATTCCGGTGCCATTAGAACCGTATTTCTTAATGACACGTTGTAGACTCAAGAAAATCAGTTTTTCGTTTAGTTATGACCTGTTTACAGCCAGTTAAAGTCGGCTGAAAATGCAAATCAGCAAGCTGTTTATAGTATAAGTGCCATTAAAAAGTACACATACGATTACCCTTCATTCTAATACGATTAACATCAGGCCATAAGCCATTTACAGCAGGTTTTGTTTATTTATTCCAGATTTAACATGTATTCATCATCTTTTAACACTACCTCATCTCTTTATCCAACCTTCATCCTTTATGTTCAAGATTAGTTTAAGTTCTTTAGAGTTCTTATGCTTTTGATCTTTAAACACTATTAACCACTTAAAACACAAGGATCTAAGTGCTTACCACTAGCACAAAGCTAGGAGAGTTCAAAAGTAGAAATCGAGTGGATAAAAGAAGATAAGGGAGGTCCTTCCACTTCTAGTGCTTGAAGCTTCCTTATATCACCTTCCTTCACACTTGTTTAAGCTTAGATTGGTTGAAATAAGAATGAAAATGAGAGTGTATGGAGATGGAAGGGAGGCCGTGAGCTTGTGTAGAGAGAATGAAGGCTTTGGTGTGTTAAAATGTTGATGGTAATGAAGGTGGGGATCCTTTGGTTTATATAAATGCATTTCCAACACTCTTTTGAACATTGGTCTTTATGCTTCCTACTAGCCCAACATACCAAATAAAATATGCAAGAAAAATCCTAAGTGGGACCTACCTTGTAACCGTCCCTAGAGTGGGGGGGGGGGTCTTGTTGGGTTTCAATTATTAGTTAAGCATAATAGTTAGAGTTCAAGTATTTAGTTAGGGTGTTTAGTTGCTAGATATTTATATAGTGTGTTATGAAGTTCGGGAACCAT
Source organism: Helianthus tuberosus (assembly GCA_030545235.1). Classification (NCBI taxonomy): domain Eukaryota; kingdom Viridiplantae; phylum Streptophyta; class Magnoliopsida; order Asterales; family Asteraceae; genus Helianthus; species Helianthus tuberosus. Next base: position 141,799,588 of record CM060388.1, read on the forward strand.
AACTAGCTCAGACAAGGATAAACAATGTCATTGACAATATTTTCATGTTCCGGGTAAAGTCCGGTTGTTCGGTTGGATATTAATCCGTTAAAGTGTCAAGTAAAGCTTTTAAGTGTCGTTAATATTATTTTTAGTGACACAATGAATTCCCGACACTTTGGAAAGTGTCTAGTATTATTTTCCCGTGTTTTTGCACTTTACTAGTTAGCTTAAATGCTGAATTTTGTATTAAAGTGCATGATTTTGTAGTTAAAGCATGTTTTAGGCACATCCGGTCACTATAACTATCACCTAGTGACGCAGTTCTACAATCCTTACCTCCCTACACTCCCGTGAGCTTGTGTAGAGAGAAGGAAGGCTTTGGTGTGTTAAAATGTTGATGGTAATGAAGGTGGGGATCCTTTGGTTTATATAAATGCATTTCCAACACTCTTTTAAACATTGGTCTTTATGCTTCCTACTAGCCCAACATATCAAATAAAATATGCAAGAAAAATCCCAAGTGGGACCTACCTTGTAACCGTCCCTAGAGTGGGGGGGGTCTTGTTGGGTTTCAATTATTAGTTAAGCATAATAGTTAGAGTTCAAGTATTTAGTTAGGGTGTTTAGTTGCTAGATATTTATTGTCACACCCTGGCTTTGCGGAAGCGTGGTTAATTTTGGTGTGACTTCTTAATACCATAGCTTAACCATAACAAAGCTATATGAAATAAAATCATGCAAGATCATCCGTTGATTTAAGTTTTAAAACCAGAGTAACATACCATTGTCTTAAAGACTTACAACACCGTAACCTAAAACATTGTCTTGAACAACATAAACAGTAACATGAAGTAAACGCAGTCTAAGATTTGTGACTTGTCCAGGAAAGAGTCACATTTCCTAAACTGGGATGACCTTGGAACCCTTATGCAGCGGGAAAACATAACATACCGTGCCAGATCCAGTTAATTTCCTGAAATACATGTAAGTTGAAAAATCAACAATAATGTTGAGCGAGTTCATGTGTAAGTGAGTATGTAAAACACTTGTAAGTATAAAAGTTCCCTGGTATGTAGCAGTGTAAGGAAAAGAGATCACCAATGGTTTGCAAGGCCATTAGCATGTGTGAAGTGCAAGTAGGAAGACTCAACCTAGCAGATTTTTGCGTCGGGTACAAAGTCACTCAAGGTCCGTTCTGCTGGGCCTCTTAGAGGTCCGTTCTGTTGGGCCTAGAGTTGGGCTCGCTACACCCAGATAGATCTACCGCTTACGTCCCTCGGTGTTTCTGCCTACCCATTCACATGATCTAAGTAGTAAACCTCCTTACGCTAACCATACCGTGTATAAAGTACTTGTAAACAAAGTAACATGTATTTCACCCCCGCAGTTAAGAAAACTGAAAACAGTTAGAGAAAAGGGGGACATGAACTCACAGTCAGTGCGTCTCTACCAAGTACTCCAAATCAGAAAGCTACGCGACGACCTACAAGTGCTAATTCTATTAGACGGACGGCCGTGCCTTAGCTTTATAGTTAAATCTTTGGGAAATAGTTAGACAACTATTTCGTGTTTACGTTCTATATATACTTGGTAGTTAATCTCCTTCCCAAGGATGGGGGATTCAATACATGTGCGTTCAAATTAAACCATTAAGTCTCACTTAATATATATATTTTTTCATTTCACATAGTTTTTCTCCAATAATACGTTGTTAAAATACTCGTTCATAAATATTTCCGTAAGTGCGTAAGTTACGTTTTAACAATCGAGTGGTAATATAATTACCGGTGTAACTTATATATATTTATGGTGAAAGCGTTCGTATTATTTTGGATTCGTTAACGTTCGTAAATATTATTTTTACTCTAAAAATAATATTTATGTATTTCACAAAATAATCATAAACAGTGTGTGAAAATATATATATTTATCACGTTAAATTTTGTGAAAATCCCACCTCCGAATATTTAGTAAATAAAGTCATGGCGAAATTTATATTTCGAAAACATGTCAAAAATATTTCTAACACTTGTGGTGTAAATAGTTCTAAGTGTTAGGTTTTTAGAAAAATTTCGCCAGAGTTTCCTCTGTAACTGGAGGTGGCCACGCTTTCAAGCGTATCATTTTCTTTAACAAATCAACTCAACAATCTTCTCAACGTCATCAAACGATATTTCAACATTTTAACTAGTCAAAATATACAACTTGCATATATTACATGAACTTGTAGTTTTTCGGAAAATATGAGGTAAATCTCATTACCTTTAGTGGATCTTTATATAAATAAAGCCGGTTTCGTAAAAGTCTTGTTTTTAGAGAAGTTCCGTCTTTACAACTTCTTGTCCATTTTTACAAAGATAGTTCTTTTGTCGGATCTTTTCATTTCACAAGTGTTTACACACTTGTGGTTTATAAAAATCATGCTTGTTATTGTAAGATCCATCTCTTTAAAATACATGATTTCTTTGATACGTGGTTCTTTGAAAATACCACTTGCAGATGCGTAGATCTGCTAGTTTTAAACACTATTGTACAAGTTAAAACACTTTTACACAAGTAATACATTTTTACACAAGTTCATGTTTCATGTGTGGTAGAGTTTCACCTTTTAACCCTTGTTACTTCTAAAATAGTTTTGTGTCATGATTCAAGAACATGACTATACCGGGTTAAACGATGATCCGAGCTACCACAACATAGATCGGGTCTAAATAATCACACATTTCAAATACTACATCATTTACACAACATATAAGCTATTAACCACCATTTTAAGTGTTTTTAGTAGACTTTTGTGCATCATTTTGCATTTTAATGAGATTTAACCGACACAAATCCTTTTAACCACTTTAGATTAGTTCAAATACGAGTTTTAAACATTATACCTCTAGCTCGAGGCTAGGGAAGAATCTATGCGCAAATGAGGTGGATAAAAGCCAAAGAAAGAGGTCCTTCGCGTTCCGCTTGCTCCAAGCTTCCTAATACGAGACCCTTGATGCTTGAATGATGATGGAACTTGAAGATCAAAACCGAAAATGATGGATGGGGGAGGGGGGTGTTCGGCCGAGAGTGAAAGGGAAAGAGAGAGAGAGTGTGAAATGTGTTGTGAAGTTTGGATGATTATGTTGTGTAATCTCATGATCTTATAGGCAAGACATATGTGTATTAACCAATGGTTAATGTGCTAATTAGATATTAGACAAACTTAGATCTAGCAAATCTTGCAAGGACAAGGTATGTTCCCCCAAGGTTGGGGACGGTTAGGAGGGGGGGTACCTAGTTCGAATCCAACTAGATGATTAAGTAATAGTTTGGTTAAGTTAAGTAATTAACTCGGTTACTTGTATGTTATGTGTTATAGCGGGTGTTAGGGTATGCGGGGACCCTAACTGGCTCAGAAAAAGATAAATAAGGAAAATAACAATATTTTCATGTTCCGGGTATAGTCCGGTTGTTCGGTTGGATAGTAATCCGTTAAAGCGTTAACAAAGCTTTAAAGTGTCGTTATTACTCTTTTTAGTGACACTACTCATTCCTGACACTTTGGAAAGTGTCTAGTAATATTTTTCTCATGTTTTGGCACTTTATTAGTTAGCTAAAAGCTGAATTATTGTGTAAAGTGCTGAGTTTTGTACTTAGAGTACGTTTTAGGCACATCCAGTCATTGTAACTTATTCCTAGAGACGCAGTTCCACAACCCTTGTATCCCTACACTCACTACTAGTGTAGCAAAATATCTCAGGCTCTTATAGGCCTTGGAGGCAGTGTTTGCCTGATGCTGGCTTTATCAGCATGTTCAATAGGTTATCCGTTATTGTGCTACTTGTGCTTTTTGTGCATCATGGTTGTCACTAGGGTTCAGCGTGTAAATAATGTAGTGACGATAAGTAAAGTATGATGCAAGTAAGTACATGTATCAGATATCAAGTAGCAGTTCATCAGCTAGTTCAAACAAGCACAGTAATTAAGCAGTAATTAATCATTAATTAAGTCGTACGGATACCTGGTTTAGTGCGAGTTGACATTCTCCCCCCGTTAAATAAATTTCGTCCCGAAATTTAAGTTCTGCTACTAGATGCAGGGTTCTTAGGAAAAAGGTGGGGTTATTTCTCTTTCATCCGGTCCTCACGCTCCCAGGTGAACTCAGGACCATGTCTGGCATTCCAACGAACTTTGACGAGTTTGACACTGCTCCGGCGGGTCTTGTTAACTTTCCAATCCGTGACCTCAACAGGTTCTTCAACGAAGTGGAGCGTGTTGTCAACATGAATCTCGTCGATGGGAATGGCAATGTCATCTTGAGTTGGACTCTTCTTCAGGTTGGATACATGAAATGTATCGTGAACAGAATGGAGTTCAGCAGGTAGGTCCAACTTGTATGCTACTAGTCCTATTCTTTCCAGAATTCTGAAAGGACCAATGTAGCGCGGATTTAACTTCCCACGCTTTCCGAAGCGTGCCACACCCTTCCAGGGTGAGACTTTCAATAACACCATCTCTCCAACTTGGAAATCCACATGTTTCCGGTTTGGATTCGCATAGGCCTTTTGTCTGTGGCGAGCTGCTTCGATGCGTTTAAGAATCTGTGCAATCTTGTCTGTCGTCTCTTGGACGATTTCGGGACCAGCAAGCTGCCTATCACCTGCGTCAGCCCAACATAAGGGTGATCGGCACTTGCGTCCGTAAAGGGCTTCAAATGGCGCGACACCAATACTGGTGTGGTAGCTGTTGTTGTACGAAAATTCGACCAAAGGCAAATGCTTATCCCAGCTACCGCCCAAATCCATAACACACGCTCTCAGCATGTCTTCCAAAGTCTGTATCGTTCGCTCGCTCTGGCCGTCAGTTTGCGGATGAAACGCAGTGCTCAGATTCAATTGTGAGCCAAAGGCTTCTTGGAAGGATTGCCATATCCTTGACACAAATCTTCCGTCTCTATCAGAGATGATCGAGAGAGGCACTCCATGGTGCGCGACGATTTCTCTCATGTAAATTTCAGCCAATTTGCTCGTACTATCCTTCTCTCTGATAGGTAAGAAGTGTGCTGACTTCGTTAATCGATCCACTATCACCCAGATAGTGTCATGGCCTCTTGGCGTTCTTGGCAATTTCGTAATAAAATCCATGGAGATTTGTTCCCATTTCCACTTGGGAATCTCAGGTTGCTGCAGAAGTCCTGAAGGCTTCTGGTATTCGGCTTTAACCTTAGCGCATGTTAAACATTTGCTCACATACACAGCAACATCGCCTTTCATCCTAGGCCACCAATAATAATCTTTGAGATCCTGGTACATCTTATCCGCTCCTGGATGGATAGAGTACCGCGACTTGTGAGCTTCATCGAAAATAACTTTCCTTAAATCACCAAACAGAGGAACCCAAATCCTTTTCTCAAAACATAACGTTCCTTCTTCGTTTGGTACCAAAAGCTTCTCCATCCCACGGAGATATTCTTCTTCAAGGTTTCCTTCCTTGAGAGCTTCTTTCTGCGCGGCACGAATGCGCAAGGAAAGATCGGTTCGTATAATCATTTCTAAAGCTCTAACCCTTATGGGCTTGATTCTCTCTTTACGACTTAGGGCATCGGCGACCACATTCGCCTTCCCTGGATGATACTTTATCTCGCAGTCGTAGTCGTTCAACAATTCAACCCATCGTCTTTGCCTCATATTCAACTCCTTCTGGTTGAATATATGCTGTAGGCTCTTGTGATCTGTAAAGATTGTACACTTCGTACCATAAAGGTAGTGTCTCCAGATCTTTAAAGCAAAAACTACTGCGCCAAGCTCCAAATCGTGTGTGGTATAGTTCTTTTCATGCACTTTCAGTTGACGCGATGCGTAAGCAATAACCTTTTGACGTTGCATCAATACACAACCCAATCCTTGACGCGATGCGTCGCAGTATACCACAAAATCATCAGTACCTTCTGGTAGAGCTAAAATTGGCGCGTTACAAAGCTTATCCTTCAATATCTGGAACGCTTCATCCTGTTTGATTCCCCAATCAAACTTCTTATCTTTCTGTGTGAGGAGCGTCAATGGTTGAGCGATCTTTGAAAAATTCTCAATGAATCTTCGATAATAGCCAGCCAAACCCAAGAATTGCCGAATCTCGGTTGGCGTCTTTGGCGTTTCCCAATCCTTGATCGCTTCGATCTTTGTTGGATCCACGTGGATTCCATCTCCATTTACCACGTGCCCAAGGAATTGCACCTCTCGTAGCCAAAACTCGCACTTAGAGAATTTGGCATACAGCTGTTCTTTCTTCAGCAGCTCTAGAATGGCTCTAAGATGCTGCTCGTGTTCAGCCTTCGTCTTTGAATAAATTAAAATGTCATCGATGAATACAATCACGAACTTATCCAAGCACGTCTTGCAGACTCTATTCATCAAGTCCATAAAGACTGCAGGTGCGTTTGTCAAACCGAATGGCATAACGAGGAACTCGTAGTGTCCATAACGAGTTCTGAAGGCTGTCTTTGGAATGCTTTCCTCTTGTATCCTTAACTGATGGTATCCAGATCGAAGATCGATCTATGAATAAAAGCTTGAACCTTGAAGTTGGTCGAACAGATCATCAATTCTTGGCAGAGGATACCTATTCTTGATCGTCAGCTTGTTCAATTCTCTGTAGTCGATACACATACGGAAACTACCGTCCTTCTTCTTGACAAACAGGACCGGAGCTCCCCAAGGCGAGAAGCTTGGTCGGATAAAACCCTTGTCTAACAACTCTTGAAGTTGTGTTGACAGTTCCTGCATCTCAGACGGAGCAAGTCTATAAGGTGCCTTAGCCACAGGCGCGGCGCCTGGAACTAAGTCGATGTGGAACTCTACTTGCCTCTGAGGTGGCAGTCCCGGCAAGTCTTCTGGGAAGACTTCTGGATACTCCCTTACGACAGGGATGTCTTCGATTCTTGGCTCAGCAGCCTTCTTATCCACAATGTGTGCCAGAAAAGCAACACATCCTTTCTGCAAACACTTCCTTGCTTTCAAGCAGCTGATAATCCTCAACGGCGTCTCACACTTCTCTCCATGAACAACAATTGTCTCGCCATCTTCGGTTGGGATACGAACAATCTTTTCGTGACAAACTATCTCAGCCTTGTTGCCTGATAACCAATCCAGTCCTACCACCACGTCGAAGCTTCCCAACTGGACTGGTAGTAGATCTAAAGCAAACTCACGCTCTCCTAATTCAATCACACAACCTCTGATAACTTCATTGGCTTCTACTAACTTCCCATTGGCCAATTCGATTGAGTATAGAATATCTAACTTATTAGTGGCTATCCCAAGCATATTCTTAAATTCTAACGACACGAAGCTATAATCGGCACCAGTATCAAATAAAACGGATGCATAGCGTTGATTTACAGGGAACGTACCAGTAACGACATTGGGGTCCTGGCGCGCTTCCCTTACTTCGAGTTGGAACACTCTTCCACGGGCTTGGTTTAAGTCTGGGCAGTTCTTCTTAAAATGCCCGATATCACCGCAGTTAAAGCACCCAAGTCTTTGCCCGTTTCCACCAGCTTGATCATTCCTCTGATTACGATTCACGGCGCCTGCTTGGTTAGCATTGTTGTCTCGATTCTCGTTACCTCCATAGTTTCCTTGTGGGCGATTTCCATTCCCACCCCGGTTGTAATTTCTGTTTCCGAATCCTCCCTGGCCTCCCTGACCAGCAGTGGCCCAACAAGTGTCCTTCGAGTGGCCACGTTTCCCACATGCTTCGCATACTTTTGGCCCGCAATGACCAGAATGGTGGCGCTGGCAGGTGTTGCATTTGGGTTGGGTGCCCATATACCCTTTTCCTTTCTTTCCTCTACCAGCTGTAACCTGAGCTGGCGTGTCTGATCCTCCTTTCTTAACCACCACACTGGCGCCCTGCTTGAAGTTCGAGAACTTCCGTTTGTTACCTCCTGATGACTCGACGTGAGTCTCTGCCTTCTTGGTCTTGATCTCATCAAACTTGTTCAGGCGAATAGCCTCCTCAGTGAGAGCTATGCTCAAATCAATCGCCTCAGTAATAGTTGCAGGCTTGGATGAGGTTACCATGCTTATGATTTGAGGAGGAAATCCCCAAATGAAGCGTTCAATTCTCTTGAACTCAGGAGTGACCATGTAGGGTACCACATGCGATAAGTCATGGAACCTCTGAACATATTCTGCTATCTTTGGATCGTCCATTTTCAAGTGCCAGAACTCGGTCTCCAATCGCTGGATTTCTGCGCGGGAACAGTACTTTTTGCGCATAAGTTCCTTTAGTTCGGTCCAGGTCAGCGCGTAGGTAGCAGCTTCGCCTAGTGTCTGAACTTGTAGATTCCACCAAGAGAGGGCTCCATCCAAGAATAGCCCTGAGATATAGGTGACTTGCTGATCTAGCGCGCATTTGCTCATGCGAAGAACAGATTCAGTCTTCTCGGCCCAACAAACAAAGGCGACAGCACCTCCTGTGCCATCAAAGTTGACCGGCTTGCAGTCTAGAAACTGCTTGTAAGTGCATCCATGAGGTGGATTATTGTTGTTGCCAGTGTTGCCAGAGTTGCTTCCACTAGTCCCTCCTTGAGAGGCGGCGCATTGTGCAATGGCAGCAGCGATAATTTGCTGGAGTTCTGCCTCATTGGTAGGCAACGGCGTTTGACGTCTTGGCGGCATCTTCTAAAAGATGTGTTTACGTCGGTCAGGTCATAGTAAGTAGAGTGTACGTAAGTATACAACAATATCAACACATAACATCTCATGTTATCATTCACATAACATCTCATGTTATAAATAGATCACCCATATTGATAGCTTCTGCAATGGTTGAGGGCTTTGAGGTAGTAACCATACCCCTGATCTGGGGTTCAAGTGTCCAAATGAATCGTTCAATCCTTTTGAACTCTGGTTTGACTAAGTAGGGGGGGCGACCCTAGATAAGTCGTGCGATCGCTGGACAAGTTCAGGAATTTCTGGTTCGTCCATTCTCAAATTCCTAAACTCCACCTCAAGCTTCTAAATTCCAGTCTTAGAGCAACATTTCTTCTCAATCGTTTCCTTGAGCTCGTCCCAGCTCAGTGCATAAGCAGCGTCTGTGCCAAGGGTCTGAACCTGGAGGTTCCATTAAGAGAGTGTGCCATCTAGAAATATCCCCGAGATATAGGTAACACTCTGTTGGGGCGAACAGTTACTCATTCTTAGAATGGAGTCGGTCTTTTCGGACCAACGAACAAATGCAACGGCGCCTCCTGTTCCGTCAAAGTTCAAAGGCTTGCAGTTCAGGAACTGTTTATAGGTGCAGTCAGTTGGAGGGTTATTTCCAGTAATGCCATCGTTGTACTTAGAGCGGAGGGCTTCATGTCGTGCATTTATCTGTGAGATGCGTTCTTGCAGCTCGGCTTCTGTCCTTGGCAACGTACTGGTGTTTGTGTCACGTCTGGGTGACATTCCCTTTTGTCGAAGTGGTGTGAAGCGGGTTAGACAACGTTTCAATTGTCTATGAGGTGTATATAGCAACATAAGCCATCATGTAATCACCCAATTTCACATGCAAATATACTCACTGTATGAGTGGGGAAGTAAATTTCTGAGCCTTCACATAGGCTTGCCAAATTGGCTTGTTGTTCGTAATAGAATGAACTCGAGGCTACATCGCCTTGGTCATTCGTGTTTAAGTTATTTCCTGCTGCATTGGTTATCAATAGCTTAACCCGCAGAGTCCACCAGGATTCCTGTGCACTACAAATCGTTATTACGTGGGCCCCCGTAATAGTAAATTGTCTTGCACAGTTACCCCAAATTTTCTCTCGTCCAAGCAGATGATCAATCAAGGAGCAACAGTAGGTGCATTGGCATGAATAGGGTCATGCTCCAATGCGGGGTCAGGAGCAGCGCCTGGCTCAGGGGCCTCGGCCGGCTCCTGATCGAAAACTCCATCTCAAGGTCAGCTGGATTAACAAACACAGGGGGTTACAGGATCCACCAAGGGCTGGTCTAAATGTATGAACTCAATGTCATGGTCTGGATCAAAACCAGGTGGAAAAACAGAATCGTCCTCATTATCGCGATCAAACTCAAAGCTGTGGGCGGGATCCGGTGCAGCTGATGATGCCATATCAGGGTCGGCGTCGTGTGAGTGGTGCTGCATTCCCTGTATGTGCGAAGACGCGGATGTCAGAAACTCAAATGAGTCTGGGATAGGGGAATGGACATGAGTTTCCCCTACCGGAGCGTCCGCATGCAGTAGTCTAATACCAGCAGCAATAGGGCCCTGCCCTCGAATGGGTCCTCCTCCAGTAGATCGTTATCGGCGTCAGAGGCCACGTCGGGAGGGGGGGCATATCAACAACAGGATAAGCGGTAAGGGGCACAGGAGCAGGGATCACCGCGAGTGGCAAATTCCCAACAAGATGGCCATCAGTAGGCTCTGCTACGACTTCAGGCAGCGCAAAAGGGCTGAAAGTCGTCGTTGTCTGTGCCGGTAGTATCGGAAATGTACACCTCGTGCTTCGATGAAACTATGTCGTCTGATACTATGGCCATGGGATTCGTAGTGTCCATCTTTCTAGTACATGATGAAAGCATGACGTTTGTAACACAAACTCATATACGTATAATAATCAATCATATAATCATATAATCACATAAGTCACCCAGTAAGCATTCAAATCATTCTCCTAGTCCCACTAGCCAATTTCTCCCAGTCTCTAAGACTGTTCTATCATCTACCTCGACCTCTCAGATCGAGCCTCGGTCTCCAATACCGAGCCTCAGCCTCCAAACTGAGCCTACTCTTCCTAGTCTCACTAGCCAACTACCTCGATCTCTCAGACCGAGCCTCGGCCTCTCAGATCGAGCCTCAGCCTTTCTAGACTAAGCCTACTCTTCCTAGTCTCACTAGCCAACTACCTCGATCTCTCAGACCGAGCCTCGGCCTCTCAGACCGAGCCTCAGCCTTTCTAGACTGAGCCTATAAATAATACAATGTGCTCAACATTTGTTTGTAAAAAGTTTTGGATCTGGACTTAAGTGGTATGCAGAAAAATGTTTTCGTGAGAGCCCTAGTGATCATAGTCTAGACTCGAGAAAGAATCCTAGTTCGCTATGATCAGAGCTCTGATACCAAGCTGTCACACCCTGGCTTTGCGGAAGCGTGGTTAATTTTGGTGTGACTTCTTAATACCATAGCTTAACCATAACAAAGCTATATGAAATAAAATCATGCAAGATCATCCGTTGATTTAAGTTTTAAAACCAGAGTAACATACCATTGTCTTAAAGACTTACAACACCGTAACCTAAAACATTGTCTTGAACAACATAAACAGTAACATGAAGTAAACGCAGTCTAAGATTTGTGACTTGTCCAGGAAAGAGTCACATTTCCTAAACTGGGATGACCTTGGAACCCTTATGCAGCGGGAAAACATAACATACCGTGCCAGATCCAGTTAATTTCCTGAAATACATGTAAGTTGAAAAATCAACAATAATGTTGAGCGAGTTCATGTGTAAGTGAGTATGTAAAACACTTGTAAGTATAAAAGTTCCCTGGTATGTAGCAGTGTAAGGAAAAGAGATCACCAATGGTTTGCAAGGCCATTAGCATGTGTGAAGTGCAAGTAGGAAGACTCAACCTAGCAGATTTTTGCGTCGGGTACAAAGTCACTCAAGGTCCGTTCTGCTGGGCCTCTTAGAGGTCCGTTCTGTTGGGCCTAGAGTTGGGCTCGCTACACCCAGATAGATCTACCGCTTACGTCCCTCGGTGTTTCTGCCTACCCATTCACATGATCTAAGTAGTAAACCTCCTTACGCTAACCATACCGTGTATAAAGTACTTGTAAACAAAGTAACATGTATTTCACCCCCGCAGTTAAGAAAACTGAAAACAGTTAGAGAAAAGGGGGACATGAACTCACAGTCAGTGCGTCTCTACCAAGTACTCCAAATCAGAAAGCTACGCGACGACCTACAAGTGCTAATTCTATTAGACGGCCGTGCCTTAGCTTTATAGTTAAATCTTTGGGAAATACAACTATTTCGTGTTTACGTTCTATATATACTTGGTAGTTAATCTCCTTCCCAAGGATGGGGGATTCAATACATGTGCGTTCAAATTAAACCATTAAGTCTCACTTAATATATATATTTTTTCATTTCACATAGTTTTTCTCCAATAATACGTTGTTAAAATACGCGTTCATAAATATTTCCGTAAGTGCGTAAGTTACGTTTTAACAATCGAGTGGTAATATAATTACCGGTGTAACTTATATATATTTATGGTGAAAGCGTTCGTATTATTTTGGATTCGTTAACGTTCGTAAATATTATTTTTACTCTAAAAATAATATTTATGTATTTCACAAAATAATCATAAACAGTGTGTGAAAATATATATATTTATCACGTTAAATTTTGTGAAAATCCCACCTCCGAATATTTAGTAAATAAAGTCATGGCGAAATTTATATTTCGAAAACATGTCAAAAATATTTCTAACACTTGTGGTGTAAATAGTTCTAAGTGTTAGGTTTTTAGAAAAATTTCGCCAGAGTTTCCTCTGTAACTGGAGGTGGCCACGCTTTCAAGCGTATCATTTTCTTTAACAAATCAACTCAACAATCTTCTCAACGTCATCAAACGATATTTCAACATTTTAACTAGTCAAAATATACAACTTGCATATATTACATGAACTTGTAGTTTTTCGGAAAATATGAGGTAAATCTCATTACCTTTAGTGGATCTTTATATAAATAAAGCCGGTTTCGTAAAAGTCTTGTTTTTAGAGAAGTTCCGTCTTTACAACTTCTTGTCCATTTTTACAAAGATAGTTCTTTTGTCGGATCTTTTCATTTCACAAGTGTTTACACACTTGTGGTTTATAAAAATCATGCTTGTTATTGTAAGATCCATCTCTTTAAAATACATGATTTCTTTGATACGTGGTTCTTTGAAAATACCACTTGCAGATGCGTAGATCTGCTAGTTTTAAACACTATTGTACAAGTTAAAACACTTTTACACAAGTAATACATTTTTACACAAGTTCATGTTTCATGTGTGGTAGAGTTTCACCTTTTAACCCTTGTTACTTCTAAAATAGTTTTGTGTCATGATTCAAGAACATGACTATACCGGGTTAAACGATGATCTGAGCTACCACAACATAGATCGGGTCTAAATAATCACACATTTCAAATACTACATCATTTACACAACATATAAGCTATTAACCACCATTTTAAGTGTTTTTAGTAGACTTTTGTGCATCATTTTGCATTTTAATGAGATTTAACCGACACAAATCCTTTTAACCACTTTAGATTAGTTCAAATACGAGTTTTAAACATTATACCTCTAGCTCGAGGCTAGGGAAGAATCTATGCGCAAATGAGGTGGATAAAAGCCAAAGAAAGAGGTCCTTCGCGTTCCGCTTGCTCCAAGCTTCCTAATACGAGACCCTTGATGCTTGAATGATGATGGAACTTGAAGATCAAAACCGAAAATGATGGATGGGGGAGGGGGGTGTTCGGCCGAGAGTGAAAGGGAAAGAGAGAGAGAGTGTGAAATGTGTTGTGAAGTTTGGATGATTATGTTGTGTAATCTCATGATCTTATAGGCAAGACATATGTGTATTAACCAATGGTTAATGTGCTAATTAGATATTAGACAAACTTAGATCTAGCAAATCTTGCAAGGACAAGGTATGTTCCCCCAAGGTTGGGGACGGTTAGGAGGGGGGGTACCTAGTTCGAATCCAACTAGATGATTAAGTAATAGTTTGGTTAAGTTAAGTAATTAACTCGGTTACTTGTATGTTATGTGTTATAGCGGGTGTTAGGGTATGCGGGGACCCTAACTGGCTCAGAAAAAGATAAATAAGGAAAATAACAATATTTTCATGTTCCGGGTATAGTCCGGTTGTTCGGTTGGATAGTAATCCGTTAAAGCGTTAACAAAGCTTTAAAGTGTCGTTATTACTCTTTTTAGTGACACTACTCATTCCTGACACTTTGGAAAGTGTCTAGTAATATTTTTCTCATGTTTTGGCACTTTATTAGTTAGCTAAAAGCTGAATTATTGTGTAAAGTGCTGAGTTTTGTACTTAGAGTACGTTTTAGGCACATCCAGTCATTGTAACTTATTCCTAGAGACGCAGTTCCACAACCCTTGTATCCCTACACTCACTACTAGTGTAGCAAAATATCTCAGGCTCTTATAGGCCTTGGAGGCAGTGTTTGCCTGATGCTGGCTTTATCAGCATGTTCAATAGGTTATCCGTTATTGTGCTACTTGTGCTTTTTGTGCATCATGGTTGTCACTAGGGTTCAGCGTGTAAATAATGTAGTGACGATAAGTAAAGTATGATGCAAGTAAGTACATGTATCAGATATCAAGTAGCAGTTCATCAGCTAGTTCAAACAAGCACAGTAATTAAGCAGTAATTAATCATTAATTAAGTCGTACGGATACCTGGTTTAGTGCGAGTTGACATTCTCCCCCCGTTAAATAAATTTCGTCCCGAAATTTAAGTTCTGCTACTAGATGCAGGGTTCTTAGGAAAAAGGTGGGGTTATTTCTCTTTCATCCGGTCCTCACGCTCCCAGGTGAACTCAGGACCATGTCTGGCATTCCAACGAACTTTGACGAGTTTGACACTGCTCCGGCGGGTCTTGTTAACTTTCCAATCCGTGACCTCAACAGGTTCTTCAACGAAGTGGAGCGTGTTGTCAACATGAATCTCGTCGATGGGAATGGCAATGTCATCTTGAGTTGGACTCTTCTTCAGGTTGGATACATGAAATGTATCGTGAACAGAATGGAGTTCAGCAGGTAGGTCCAACTTGTATGCTACTAGTCCTATTCTTTCCAGAATTCTGAAAGGACCAATGTAGCGCGGATTTAACTTCCCACGCTTTCCGAAGCGTGCCACACCCTTCCAGGGTGAGACTTTCAATAACACCATCTCTCCAACTTGGAAATCCACATGTTTCCGGTTTGGATTCGCATAGGCCTTTTGTCTGTGGCGAGCTGCTTCGATGCGTTTAAGAATCTGTGCAATCTTGTCTGTCGTCTCTTAGACGATTTCGGGACCAGCAAGCTGCCTATCACCTGCGTCAGCCCAACATAAGGGTGATCGGCACTTGCGTCCGTAAAGGGCTTCAAATGGCGCGACACCAATACTGGTGTGGTAGCTGTTGTTGTACGAAAATTCGACCAAAGGCAAATGCTTATCCCAGCTACCGCCCAAATCCATAACACACGCTCTCAGCATGTCTTCCAAAGTCTGTATCGTTCGCTCGCTCTGGCCGTCAGTTTGCGGATGAAACGCAGTGCTCAGATTCAATTGTGAGCCAAAGGCTTCTTGGAAGGATTGCCATATCCTTGACACAAATCTTCCGTCTCTATCAGAGATGATCGAGAGAGGCACTCCATGGTGCGCGACGATTTCTCTCATGTAAATTTCAGCCAATTTGCTCGTACTATCCTTCTCTCTGATAGGTAAGAAGTGTGCTGACTTCGTTAATCGATCCACTATCACCCAGATAGTGTCATGGCCTCTTGGCGTTCTTGGCAATTTCGTAATAAAATCCATGGAGATTTGTTCCCATTTCCACTTGGGAATCTCAGGTTGCTGCAGAAGTCCTGAAGGCTTCTGGTATTCGGCTTTAACCTTAGCGCATGTTAAACATTTGCTCACATACACAGCAACATCGCCTTTCATCCTAGGCCACCAATAATAATCTTTGAGATCCTGGTACATCTTATCCGCTCCTGGATGGATAGAGTACCGCGACTTGTGAGCTTCATCGAAAATAACTTTCCTTAAATCACCAAACAGAGGAACCCAAATCCTTTTCTCAAAACATAACGTTCCTTCTTCGTTTGGTACCAAAAGCTTCTCCATCCCACGGAGATATTCTTCTTCAAGGTTTCCTTCCTTGAGAGCTTCTTTCTGCGCGGCACGAATGCGCAAGGAAAGATCGGTTCGTATAATCATTTCTAAAGCTCTAACCCTTATGGGCTTGATTCTCTCTTTACGACTTAGGGCATCGGCGACCACATTCGCCTTCCCTGGATGATACTTTATCTCGCAGTCGTAGTCGTTCAACAATTCAACCCATCGTCTTTGCCTCATATTCAACTCCTTCTGGTTGAATATATGCTGTAGGCTCTTGTGATCTGTAAAGATTGTACACTTCGTACCATAAAGGTAGTGTCTCCAGATCTTTAAAGCAAAAACTACTGCGCCAAGCTCCAAATCGTGTGTGGTATAGTTCTTTTCATGCACTTTCAGTTGACGCGATGCGTAAGCAATAACCTTTTGACGTTGCATCAATACACAACCCAATCCTTGACGCGATGCGTCGCAGTATACCACAAAATCATCAGTACCTTCTGGTAGAGCTAAAATTGGCGCGTTACAAAGCTTATCCTTCAATATCTGGAACGCTTCATCCTGTTTGATTCCCCAATCAAACTTCTTATCTTTCTGTGTGAGGAGCGTCAATGGTTGAGCGATCTTTGAAAAATTCTCAATGAATCTTCGATAATAGCCAGCCAAACCCAAGAATTGCCGAATCTCGGTTGGCGTCTTTGGCGTTTCCCAATCCTTGATCGCTTCGATCTTTGTTGGATCCACGTGGATTCCATCTCCATTTACCACGTGCCCAAGGAATTGCACCTCTCGTAGCCAAAACTCGCACTTAGAGAATTTGGCATACAGCTGTTCTTTCTTCAGCAGCTCTAGAATGGCTCTAAGATGCTGCTCGTGTTCAGCCTTCGTCTTTGAATAAATTAAAATGTCATCGATGAATACAATCACGAACTTATCCAAGCACGTCTTGCAGACTCTATTCATCAAGTCCATAAAGACTGCAGGTGCGTTTGTCAAACCGAATGGCATAACGAGGAACTCGTAGTGTCCATAACGAGTTCTGAAGGCTGTCTTTGGAATGCTTTCCTCTTGTATCCTTAACTGATGGTATCCAGATCGAAGATCGATCTATGAATAAAAGCTTGAACCTTGAAGTTGGTCGAACAGATCATCAATTCTTGGCAGAGGATACCTATTCTTGATCGTCAGCTTGTTCAATTCTCTGTAGTCGATACACATACGGAAACTACCGTCCTTCTTCTTGACAAACAGGACCGGAGCTCCCCAAGGCGAGAAGCTTGGTCGGATAAAACCCTTGTCTAACAACTCTTGAAGTTGTGTTGACAGTTCCTGCATCTCAGACGGAGCAAGTCTATAAGGTGCCTTAGCCACAGGCGCGGCGCCTGGAACTAAGTCGATGTGGAACTCTACTTGCCTCTGAGGTGGCAGTCCCGGCAAGTCTTCTGGGAAGACTTCTGGATACTCCCTTACGACAGGGATGTCTTCGATTCTTGGCTCAGCAGCCTTCTTATCCACAATGTGTGCCAGAAAAGCAACACATCCTTTCTGCAAACACTTCCTTGCTTTCAAGCAGCTGATAATCCTCAACGGCGTCTCACGCTTCTCTCCATGAACAACAATTGTCTCGCCATCTTCGGTTGGGATACGAACAATCTTTTCGTGACAAACTATCTCAGCCTTGTTGCCTGATAACCAATCCAGTCCTACCACCACGTCGAAGCTTCCCAACTGGACTGGTAGTAGATCTAAAGCAAACTCACGCTCTCCTAATTCAATCACACAACCTCTGATAACTTCATTGGCTTCTACTAACTTCCCATTGGCCAATTCGATTGAGTATGGAATATCTAACTTATTAGTGGCTATCCCAAGCATATTCTTAAATTCTAACGACACGAAGCTATAATCGGCACCAGTATCAAATAAAACGGATGCATAGCGTTGATTTACAGGGAACGTACCAGTAACGACATTGGGGTCCTGGCGCGCTTCCCTTACTTCGAGTTGGAACACTCTTCCACGGGCTTGGTTTAAGTCTGGGCAGTTCTTCTTAAAATGCCCGATATCACCGCAGTTAAAGCACCCAAGTCTTTGCCCGTTTCCACCAGCTTGATCATTCCTCTGATTACGATTCACGGCGCCTGCTTGGTTAGCATTGTTGTCTCGATTCTCGTTACCTCCATAGTTTCCTTGTGGGCGATTTCCATTCCCACCCCGGTTGTAATTTCTGTTTCCGAATCCTCCCTGGCCTCCCTGACCAGCAGTGGCCCAACAAGTGTCCTTCGAGTGGCCACGTTTCCCACATGCTTCGCATACTTTTGGCCCGCAATGACCAGAATGGTGGCGCTGGCAGGTGTTGCATTTGGGTTGGGTGCCCATATACCCTTTTCCTTTCTTTCCTCTACCAGCTGTAACCTGAGCTGGCGTGTCTGATCCTCCTTTCTTAACCACCACACTGGCGCCCTGCTTGAAGTTCGAGAACTTCCGTTTGTTACCTCCTGATGACTCGACGTGAGTCTCTGCCTTCTTGGTCTTGATCTCATCAAACTTGTTCAGGCGAATAGCCTCCTCAGTGAGAGCTATGCTCAAATCAATCGCCTCAGTAATAGTTGCAGGCTTGGATGAGGTTACCATGCTTATGATTTGAGGAGGAAATCCCCAAATGAAGCGTTCAATTCTCTTGAACTCAGGAGTGACCATGTAGGGTACCACATGCGATAAGTCATGGAACCTCTGAACGTATTCTGCTATCTTTGGATCGTCCATTTTCAAGTGCCAGAACTCGGTCTCCAATCGCTGGATTTCTGCGCGGGAACAGTACTTTTTGCGCATAAGTTCCTTTAGTTCGGTCCAGGTCAGCGCGTAGGTAGCAGCTTCGCCTAGTGTCTGAACTTATAGATTCCACCAAGAGAGGGCTCCATCCAAGAATAGCCCTGAGATATAGGTGACTTGCTGATCTAGCGCGCATTTGCTCATGCGAAGAACAGATTCAGTCTTCTCGGCCCAACAAACAAAGGCGACAGCACCTCCTGTGCCATCAAAGTTGACCGGCTTGCAGTCTAGAAACTGCTTGTAAGTGCATCCATGAGGTGGATTATTGTTGTTGCCAGTGTTGCCAGAGTTGCTTCCACTAGTCCCTCCTTGAGAGGCGGCGCATTGTGCAATGGCAGCAGCGATAATTTGCTGGAGTTCTGCCTCATTGGTAGGCAACGGCGTTTGACGTCTTGGCGGCATCTTCTAAAAGATGTGTTTACGTCGGTCAGGTCATAGTAAGTAGAGTGTACGTAAGTATACAACAATATCAACACATAACATCTCATGTTATCATTCACATAACATCTCATGTTATAAATAGATCACCCATATTGATAGCTTCTGCAATGGTTGAGGGCTTTGAGGTAGTAACCATACCCCTGATCTGGGGTTCAAGTGTCCAAATGAATCGTTCAATCCTTTTGAACTCTGGTTTGACTAAGTAGGGGGGGCGACCCTAGATAAGTCGTGCGATCGCTGGACAAGTTCAGGAATTTCTGGTTCGTCCATTCTCAAATTCCTAAACTCCACCTCAAGCTTCTAAATTCCAGTCTTAGAGCAACATTTCTTCTCAATCGTTTCCTTGAGCTCGTCCCAGCTCAGTGCATAAGCAGCGTCTGTGCCAAGGGTCTGAACCTGGAGGTTCCATTAAGAGAGTGTGCCATCTAGAAATATCCCCGAGATATAGGTAACACTCTGTTGGGGCGAACAGTTACTCATTCTTAGAATGGAGTCGGTCTTTTCGGACCAACGAACAAATGCAACGGCGCCTCCTGTTCCGTCAAAGTTCAAAGGCTTGCAGTTCAGGAACTGTAATTATATAAAAAATTAGATTTAAATCATTATTTTAATAATTGAATTAAGTTACATCTTTCCTAATTTAAATTCATTATCCACATTATGTTTTATTTATTAATAAGATAATTATCAAAACAAACAACAAATCACCAGATTTCAATTTTAATTTTTATTTCAGATTTCATCACCAGAATTCAAATTTTGATTTTTAAGATCCACGTAACCTTCATATTTCAACGGTATACACATGTGTACTTGGATATAAATAGAACAGTACACATGTGTACTCAGCATCGTACATATGCGTAATTAGCTACATAATACATACATAGAGACAATACCTGTAAAACTATTTTATATTTAACAAATTACAAGTTCCATAATGTTTTCCAAACCAAACAAAAAAACATATAATTACAAGTTCCAGTTTCGTAAAAACAATAAACCCCACATAATCGAAAAAAACAAAAAAACATAATCTTTTACAACTATTTGCCACGTTGTATGCTGAATCATCCTTATCGACCTCATACGTGAATCATCCTTATCGACCTTCCATATCCACTTTTCTCGTTAACGACATCTCCTATAATAGCACAAAAAAACTCAGCAACTAATACTTTGCATAATTCACAAGTGTACATCAACAACTTTACACATTCAATACACAAAAAATTATGAGATATCACAAAAGCAGACGCTATACACACGTGTACATTGGGTTAAAATTAGAGCAAAATCAGAATACACATGTGTACATCGCATTAAAACATAACAAAATCAGAATATACATGTGTACATCGCGTTAAAAAAAAGAGCAAAATCAAAAAATTGAACAAAAAAAATATATATTATAAAAAATATTGCAAATCAAACCTTCATATCATAAAAAATTGAGCCTCGAAGCAGAATTAAAAAAAATATATATTATAAAAAATATTGCAAATCAAACCTTCATATCATTTCCAAAGCATTATCAAAGTTTAAAAGAATGATAATGATTGTCGGCGATGGTAATGATTGTGGGCGATGGTCTCCTCTGCAAATCAAACCTTCATGTCATTTCCAAAGTATTATCAAAGAATAAGTATTAAAAAATATATATTATAAAAAATATTGCAAATCAAACCTTGATATCATTCTAAAGTATTATCAAAGAATAAGTGGGTGTTGATGATATTAACTTTTTTTTTCAAGAGCAATGATAATGATTGTCGGCGATGGTCTCCTCTGCTTCCGACGGCATGCAAGCTTCGATGTCTCCTCTGTTTTGGTTGATGTCGGCGATGATATGTGAGAGAGTAAGATATATGTGTTTGAATAGGAGGTGAATAAAACCTAAATGTAGATATAAACGGGATTTATGCAATCAATTTAATATGGAAAATTACACAAATACCCTTATTCACTTAATTAAATAGTAACAAATAACCAAATAATTACCATCATGCCATTCACTTAAAATCTCAAGATCATAAAAATCAAGGGCTCAGATCAGTTCACGCAGTTCACTCTTGGTATTTTGTTCACGTTTGAACCTAATCATATATATATATATAGGATAAGGATCATGTGAGAAGTAGTAGGCTATTTGAGAAACTTGAGAAGCATTCTGGACCACACATTTTCCCAAAGCAAAAAAATGCAAAAAAATGTAAAAAAAAATGCAATATTTTTTTTTTTTGAAAAAATAGCAGCATTTTCTTTAAGGATTTAATTTTTTATTTTTTTTAAAAAAATATTTTTTGGGAATTATACACATGTGTATATTGTTAATCTTCTAACTATACATATATGTATATTGTCAATTATACATATATGTATATACATGTTTAAAATTGAAAAATAAGTGTTATTTAGGGTTTAGCATTAGTATTTAGGGTTTAGCATTAGGGTTTAGGGTTTAGCTTTATGGTTTAGGGTTTAGCTTTAGGGTTTAGCATTAGGGTTTAACATTAGGGTTTAGTAATAGTATTTAGGGTTTAGGATTAGGGTTTAGCTTTTGGGTTTAGCATTAGGTTTTAGTATTAGGGTTTAGCTTTTGGGTTTAGCATTAGGGTTTAGCTTTAACTTTTGGGTTTAGCTTTATCTTTAGAGTTTGCATTAGGGTTTAGCATTAAGGGTTTAGCTTTAGGGTTTAGTTTTAGCTTTAGGGTTTAGAATTAGGGTTTAGCTTTAGGGTTTAGCATTAGGGTTTAGAATTAGGGTTTAGAATTAGGGTTTAGCTTTAGGGTTTAGCATTAAGGTTTAGCTTTAGTGTTTATGGTATAAGGTTTAGGATTTATAACACATATTTTTTCAATTTTAAACATGTATATACATATATGTATAATTGACAATATACATATATGTATAGTTAAAAGATTAACAATATACACATGTGTATAAATCCCAAAAAAAAAAAATAAAAAAAAAATTAATCCTTAAAGAAAAAGCTACGATTTTTCCAAAAAAATATTTTTTTTTTTTTTTTTTTTTTTTTTTTTGCATTTTTTTCACTTTTTTTTTGCAATTTTTGCTTAGGGAAAATGTGTGGTCCAGATTGTTTCTCAAGTTTCTCAAATAGGGTGGACTTCTTTTAGGATCCCTACCCTATATATATATATATATATATATATATATATATATATATTAGGGATGGTAATTGTGTTGGGTTGGGTTGACGGGTTACGGGTTGGTAGGTTGAAATGTTCAACCCGAACCCGATCCATATTATTATTCGGGTCAAAGATTTCAACCCTAACCCGACCCATATTAATTCGGGTCAACCCGAACCCGGCCCGTTTAACCCATATTTTTAAATGAGTGATATAAGTTGACGATTTATAAACGAGTTGTTCGGTTTTAAACGGGTTATCGATAACATGTTTAATGATAAACATTAGTGTGATAAATAAATAATATAATGTGTTAAAATTAACATTATTATAACTAACCATTTAAAATAGAAACCGAAAAAACAAAATCAAAAAATAAAAGATTTTTTATCTAAATAGTTAAACGGGTTAATGGGTCAATGTACGGGACAACATGAACACGATCCGTTTTTTTAAACGGGTTATGTAAGTCGACCCAAAACTGTTTTTTTCGTGTTAGGTTTGAGTCAAGTTAATGGGTTGTGTCAAGAATTGTGAACATTATAGAAAGACATATATTTCAATCTCTTATTACGTGTCAAACTATATACCCACCCCATATTATCCCAAACCACCCCCTCCCAACATCCAACACCAACCATGTCCGGCGGCGTACCACAACCACCCCCACCACCATCCTCCATCCTCCTCTCCTTCCAACACCTCACCTCCGCCGCGATCGCCGTCACCCTCGCCACCTCCGGCATGGTACCCATCCAACACCTCGCCTTCATACCCCTCTCCTTCTTCTACACTCTCTTCCTCTCCAAAACCGCTTTCCCCACCCTCTCCACCACCCCACCACCACCCATCTTCGCCGCCCACCTCCTCCTCCTCACCGCCTACGTCTCCGTGGGCGCCGTCGTGGGCCTTGTTCTCCCCGTGGCCTACATCGTTCACGGAGTGTTAAACGGTGATCGGGAAAGTGTGAAACCGGCTGCTCCTCATTTGTTTTTGTTGGCTTGTCAGGTGGTGATGGAGGGTGTGACGTTTGCCGGTGGGTTTTCGTTGCCGGTTCGGGTGTTTGTTCCGGTGGCGTATAATGCGGTGAGGATGTATGCGGTTTTTGATTGGGTGAAGAGTGAAGTGGTGAAGGGGAGTGGTAGATGGTTGAGTTTGGCGAATTTGGTGTTTTGGGGGTTTAATCTTTTTGGGTTTTTGTTGCCGGTTTATATGCCCAAAGCTTTTAAGAAGTACTATGATGATGATGATGTTAAGGATAAAGATACATAGATTCATGGTTGTGTTTGTGTCTTCTTGACTGTACTTTCTTGTGTTCATAATTTTATATATGGAGTATAGATTAAGATCAAACCTATGGTTATAATTTTTGTAATTGGTATCTTTATATATATATTTTTAACCCATCAATTTCTGTTATAAAATGTTCTTTAAAAAAAAAATTCGGTCATGTGGTTGGACTTCGGTTAATTCGGTTCGGTTATGGAAAATGTTCTTACCGGTTCGATTAATTAGGTTATGGACATTGTTGTTACTGGTTTGGTTACTGGAGATTATGGTTCGACTAATTTTATTACCTACCATTTGTTTTTTAAAGGCGATGGTGAAATTTTATTAGAACCAATGTCTAGTAGGTAGCTAAACAAAAATGTATAGTAGTACAACCGACCAAATCCTCCTACATGAAGAAGAATTTATCAATTAGAGTTAATTACGTGTTTTGTTTTGTACTTGTGATTTGTCAAAAATCACTATTTTAGTTTATTAGTTTAAAAATTGTTATTACAGTCCATGTGGTTTCACTATTTTATTTGTCGGCTCGGTGACAAGTGGGTGGTCGTGGGACTGTGGTGTTGTGGGGTTGAGTGTGGTGGTTTAAGTGGTGCAGATGGATGCTGGTTGTTGCATCGGTGGTGGTTCACGGTGGCCGGAGGTGTGAAGGTGGTCAAAGATGGTGTTTACCGGTGGTAGTGAACTTGGAGGTGTGAAGGTGGTCGGAGATGGTTTTTCAGGGAATTTGGGGTTTTATGAGTTGAAAGAGAAGCAGATCATTGATGAGGGATGAACGATTGGGTGGGGTTAAGGTTTTTATTTTTTATTATAAAAATTGTATTTTTTCCTAGTTTTTTTAATAGTGAGATATTTTAGGTATTTCATTAAAATCTTAACGGTAAAATGGACGGTGTTAAGTGAGTGAAATAGTGATTTTTAACAAAACACATGAACGAAAGTGAAAACACAAGGACTGAAAATAACAATTTTTAAACTAATAGACTGGATTAATGATTTTTGACAAAACATAGGGACGAAAAATGTAATTAACTATAACAATTAAGATTAAAAGTGCACCATCTTGCTAGATCAATATTAAATTTACCCTATAATTCCACTAAAAACAAATGCATTTTCTCTCAAATTTCAATTAAACAATATTTTTTTATACTTTTATTATTACCTTTTATATTTTCTCCACTCACAACCACTTGCAAAATATATTAAAAATTATTAAGAGTGAATAATGTCCCTCAAGTATACATATGACAGTAACATTTTCTCTCTTTCGCTAACAATCATTTTCATTTTTTGAGTAAATTACAAGTTTTGTCCTTTATGTTTACACCAAATTGCAGGCGCTGTCCTTTTTTTTTCAAAAATTTACAGACGGTGTCCTTAAACTTCCAAAATCTTGCACGTTATGTCCTTTAGGCCAAACTCAATTAGATTTTTAGTTAAATATGGTCATGTGACTTGCATGTGAGGGTACATTTGTCTTTTCACCATTATAGGGACTATTGTGCAAAAAATTTAATATCTAGGAACTGTAAAAAAACAAAACAAATATTTAGTATCCTCTCTCTCTCTCTCTTCCAGCGGTTCTCTCTCCTCTCTCCCTTTCTTCTCTCACTCTCTCTTCTCACAGATCACACATTGAGGTATACATTGAAATTTAAAAGTTCGATTACAGTACATTTGATTATACACACATTGAGGTATAATCTGAAAAGGCTTTTGGTGATTGATCGGGCTACGGTGGTGGAGGGTAGGTGGTTGTTGGGGCTACGATAGTGGATAATGGGCGTTTGCAGGAGATGGTGGAGGTGGTTGTTGTGGTGCGATTGTAGGTGGTGGTGGGTTACAGGTAGTTGTGATGGCGTGACAGCAGGTAAAGGAGTGGTTTGTGATGGTGGGTTAGGTGAGACTCGATGCCGGATTTGTTTTTTGGGGTTTTTGATATTTTTTATTTTGGGGATTTTGGGGGGGTTTTTGATCTGGTATATAGGTTTGTTGAGAATGGTTCAGGGTGGTGATTGTGGAGTGTATTGGAATGGGGATGAAGGTGTGAGAGAGGGAGCGATGAGGTTTAAGGCGTGGTTGGTGGAGGTGGAGGTGGAAGTGGAGGGTGGTGGTGGCAGTGGAGGGTGATGGTGACGGTGGTGAAGGGTGGTGGTGATGGAGAATAATATTTTAAATTATTTTGTTTTATTTTTTAAATACTATTAAATAAATAGGTAAAAAGACTAATATGTCATTGGGTGACCAGATTTAACCAAAAAATCTAACTAGGTTTGGCCTAAAGGACATAACGTGCAAGATTTTGGAAGGTTAAGGACACCGCCTGTAATTTTTTGGAAAAAAAGAGAGCACGTGCAAGTTGGTGTAAAACAAAACTTGTAATTTACTCTTATCTATATCTATATCTATACTATATTATAATGCATGAGTGAGGGGTATTTTAAGATACCCAAAAAATAATAACTTCTTCCCTCTTTATTTATAAAAACACCCCTAAAATGAGGGTAACTTGGTCTTTTAAACACTAATTATATTTTAGTCCCTCATAATATTACACTTAAATTCCTTTATTTTAACAAAATTATGGTCAATTAGCTACACTTATCCCTTTTCACAATAAGCTTATAATTATTTTACATATTCTTGACATATTTTATAAACTATAATGTTTAAAAAAAAAAAATCCAAATGTACCGTGATGACCTACTCATTTTTTTCGACATTTCGATAGTTGTCTTGGTTAGTATTGTTGTGCGGGTTAAAATATATAAGTAGATGATGCATTAGTGTACTCGTGATTAAAACAATGTGTACTATCAGATTTTAAATGCCCAAGACTCTCTACGTTGTTGTCATTAGTATTAGTTTAATAATATTCTAACCCTTTTTACTCCGATTTTCGTTTGATTAAGATTGTTCACCAAATTTTTTCGACGACTATATTAAATTTCGAAATCTTGCACATACGGGTTTGATATGAGCTTTGTTCATATTCTGTATGTTTGTGTACTTACTTGGTTGGGTGCACACATTTACATGGTTTAGCAGGTAGTAAATTGACATCAAACAAACTCATTTGTTTTATCTAATTGGTTGTATTAAATTTTTTTATATAATACCATATTCAACAAAATGAAATTTTAGTTTTCATAAAAAATTATAAAAACGTTTTTAGAACCATTTTCGTTTTCATAAAACCTTTTTTTTATATAAAAACGTTTTTTTTAGAAGTTTGGTAAATAAGTTTTCCTCCAACAAACTTTTAGGAAAAACTCCATAATCTAAACATAATACATCTTCAAAAACTGAATACCAAATTCTGTTCCATTTTTTAAGGATTATAAGCACAAAAATATTCTTATAGATAATATTAGTTAGTTGAAAAAAACTACAGATTATTCAATTCGTTGGTTTATAGGTTCTATATATAGTATAATTCATTAATTTTTTTCACTTTAAGAAATTTCTTGTTCTTTAAAATTTTTGGTTTACATGTATTTCAATTTTCTGTTGTGTATAACTTTGATTTATTCTTCTATGCTCACACTTAACATTCATCTTATTTATTATTCAGTGGTTTTGGAGTTTCAATATTCATCATTTCAGATATTTACACAAGTAAGTATGTTTCTAAAACATGATATATTGTTTGTTGAGTAAACTGCCATTTTGGTCCCTGAGGTTTGGTCACTTTTGCCACTTTAGTCCAAAACTCAAACTTTTTAAATCTGGGTCCCTGTGGTTTCACTTTTATTGCCATTTTGGTCCAAAAATGAAATCAGCTGATATTTGGCTAATAAAATCCTGTTATTTTGTCCTTTTCCTCAGGGGCAAAACAGTCAATATAATTTTATTATAACACATTATTAATTAAATTAATGAAATCAGCTGATATTTGGCCATTTTGCCTCTGAGGAAAAGGACAAAATAACAGGATTTTATTAGTCAAATATTAGCTGATTTCATTTTTGGACAAAAAATGGCAATAAAAGTGAAACCACAGGGACCCAGATTTAAAAGGTTTGAGTTTTGGACTAAATTGGCAAAAGTGACCAAACCTCAGGGACCAAAATGGCAGTTTACTCAACAAACAATATATCATGTTTTAGAAACATACTTACTTGTGTAAATATCTGAAATGATGAATATTGAAGTACTTGATAATTTAAATTCTAAATTTAATAATTACTAGACATGTGTAATACTTATGACATATATCCATCACAATTATGCCACCATAAGACTAAGAGGTATGGTGAGGCCCATCCCCACGAGGATGGGCCGCCACGTAGGCGCCACATCACCGGCTTGTGGGGGATGGACCTCCTTCATAATTGAGGGGGATGGAGGATGGGGCTACCCCACCTCATTATTTTATAATTTTCTAAGTTTTACTTTATTAACTTAATAAAAACTTTATAAAAATTAACAAATACAACATAAAACAACATAAATAAATTCATTTCATAACATAAAAAAAATTACATTTCCTAAAAAAAAAAAAATACATTTCCGAAAAATAAAAAAAATATTACATTTCCTAAAAAAAAAACTAAACTACTCGTCTTCGTCTTCGTCACCGTCCGCTACGTTAACGTTGTTCCAAATATGTTCTACCAAATCCTGTTGAAGGTTTATATGCGTGAAGTCGTTGGTTAGCGCGAACGGGTTTAAATCCTGTTGCGTCGGATCTACCGGGACAGTATTCCCGTAAGATGCATTCTCATCATACTCACAAATCGCCCGACCTTCGTCTTCAATAATCATGTTATGGAGTGTTTTTTTATAAAAGATTGGTATAAAAATATGAGTGTTTTTTTATAAAAATGGATGAGAATGGGAGAAGAATGGGTGAAATATTGAAGAAATGGTATAAAGAATGGGTATATATTTAAATTGAAAAAGGTTTTTTTTTTTTTTTTTTTATTAATCTAGCCGTTAGTAACGGCTATATGGTTCAAAGGTGGCACGGCGAGACCGGCTTGGGGCCGCTGGTGAGGACGGGTGGGATGGAGGGGGGCGGTGTGGGGGACCGGCGCCGGTCCTAGCCGGGCCTCAGCCGGCCCCCACTCCTTCTAGTCTAAATATTATACGAATAAGAAAACTACTGGAAACGAGTGCCGCAATACAAAGTGTCACCCTCGCCGCATCACGCGGGCAGCCTACTAGTTTTTTTTTAATTCATGTGGAGGTTACAAGTCACGCCAATCGTGTGCAAACGGTTATACGGCGTTGGTGGACGATGAGTGTGGAATGTGATAAGGTAGCGAAAACTCCATTAACCTACCTACCTGCTCACTTTTTTCAAATCACACTCACAATCGCTCTACTTTCTCCTTCATCAAAAGCTACCAAATCCCTTCACATTTCGATACCAAAACATGTGGCTGTTTGCAAGACCAGGACCTTCTGGATTCTCACAATATTCAACCGCCGAGCAGGTTACCCATGGTATTGACGCATCTGGACTCACCGCCATTGTTACAGGTCTTCTTCTTCTTCTTCTTCTGTTTTTTTTTTTGAACCTTTTGTTACTATTTATTATGTATGGCCAATATGATGGATGCTATTTGTGTTGTACGGTTTAAGGTATTAAAATAAAACCCTATCTTGACCTTTTTGAAAACAAAAAAAGAAGCAAGTTTCTTCATTTATTCAACTAATTTAGTTACAACAAATTAGATTGAAAACCTACATGATCATCCTTTATATATTGTAAATTGATGAATTAGTATATATATTCAGTCAGCTACATAAAAATTTACTCAACTAATGCAAAGAGTAAATTACTTTTTGAGTACTGTGTTTTAGTGGTTTTAACCATTTGAGTCCAAAATCAAAATGTTTAACGCCTAGACACTTTTTTTTATAACCATTTGAGTCATTTTGAGTCTAATCTTTTTAACAAAATTGGACTCAAACCATTATAAAATGAACAAAACTGGACTAAAAATGTTATAAAATAAGTGCTCGGGACTCAGGGCGTTAAACTTTTTGATTTTGGACTCAAGTGGTTCAAACCACTAAAACACAGGGACTCAAAAAGTAATTTACTCTAAAGCAAATGAATACAGTACAGACTACAGATACAACAAATTGGATATTGACACGATTGTAAATTGACGAATTAATTTCATATGATCCGAGGTACTACAAGTCTAGATATGGTTTTTGTAACATCTGTAAGAAATTCATGTAATTTCTTCACCCTTAACTAATTCAAAACGGGGTTGCGGCGCAGCTTGTTGCCTGCCGTTTGTTTAAAATTTGTTGTTTTAGCATTTTATAAAATATAAAGGACTCGTTAATTTAAAAGAGAGTAAATTGCCAAAATAGTCTCTGAGGTTTGGTCATGTTTGCCACTTTCATCCAAAACAACTTTTTCTGTACCATATTGTCCTTTACTTTTGGGATTTTTGCCATTTTCATCCAAACGTTGAACTGTTTTGCCAAAATCGTCCCTAAGGTTTGGGATTTTTTGCCATTTTCATCCAAATATTTGACAGAAAAAATAACCCAAATTTGACGTTTGGATGAAAATGGCAAAAAATCCCCAAAGTGAAGGACTATATGGTACAAAAAAGTTGTTTTGGATTAAACTGGCAAACATACTCAAACCTCAGGTATGATTTTGGTAGTTTACTCTAAAAGAAAATTGGAAAACTTTTCAATTGATTGTAAGTCTAAAAGTAACATTTCACTGAAAGGTGCAGAAAAAAAAAACACTCTAGTAGACAAGTTGTTGGTTGGGATTAAGATAATATATTGTAGGATGTATGTAGTTAGGTGGTGCTTTAATTTAAAAATACAAAGGATTTCAATACATCAATTATTGAAACTGGTATCGATTATATAACATCTTTTGGAGCTAAACCCGGAACTTACTGTCATTTTTTTGGATAATGGCTGGTGCCCGGCAAAAATTAATAACAATAAAGAAAAGAGAATACAAACCAAGCCAGCCCTCTCCTAGACTCTAAAACAAACCATGAACCCATGGTAGTACTACTGTTCAAAGGCTCAAGGCGCACTCAAGGTGTGAAGGGTGAGCTTGTCTTTAGGTACAAGTCGCTTAAAAAGCGTGCAACCCAGACTAGCAAGGCGCATGCGTATTTCAGGCTGTTTTAAAATTGTTTTAGACACGTTTTAGGCTGGTTTACACTAGTTTAGATTGTTTAAGACTAGTTTAGGCTGTAGTTCAGACAGTTTTTTCTGTTGCAGATTTTGGCCTGTTTTTATCAGTTTTTTTTATGGCAAGGCGGTTTTTCTGCGCTGGGATGCACTTGGGCATGCGCCTTTGGCGTCTTTGACTACTATGCATGAATCGGATAAAGATACATATAAACACTTATTCAAAAACCATTTATAGATAAAGTAGCACAAATTTGAGTCTTTTCATCCCGTTCGTCATCATATCATCCCCCTCATGGAATGGAAGTCTTCATCTTGCAAAGTAATTGAATTAGAGACTTAAACAAGAGCTTGACCTCGAACTGATGACACTCATACCGGAACCTCTAAAGTAGCCTCCCTTGGTCTATAATCAAAACTGGACTTCTTCCTCACTAGAAACCCCTTATCAGCATGTTTTTCTTTTCGTTGTACATGGATACCGTAATGTTATATACTTTTTTTTTCTCTTTTCAACATGTTTTAGTCACATCTCTATTTTGCAAACGTATAACAACCACAGGAGGATCAAGTGGCGTTGGTCGTGAGACAGCACGAGTCTTAGCCCTGCGTGGGGCTCATGTGGTGATGGGTGTAAGGAATATGGCTGCTGGCAAACAGGTTCAAGAAGCAATAGTCAAAGAAATTCCAACAGCCAAAGTCGATGCATTCGAGCTAGATCTTAATTCCATGGCATCAGTTAGGAAATTCGCCTCCGATTTTAACTCAAGTGGACACTCATTAAACTTGTTAATGTAAGAAAACATAACACTGATAAAATTCCCTTTCATCGCCATTCAAAATAGGATTTATTTCATATATACCCTTACGAACTTGAATAATTTTATATATAACCAACCAAAACTAAAAATATCATATATGCCTCTATAAAATAGTTAGAATATCAAATATACCCAATTTATTAAAAACAATCTAATAAATAATCATTTACCCTTAGTTTTTTAACTTCATGTTTTCATATATGCTCATCTTTTAAATTCATATTTTTATATAACACATTTTAAGCTTCACTTTATTTTTACCCATTTTTATTTTTTCCCATAAACAATAGTATTCTCCATATATATTATTTAAGCTAAATAAATTAAGCTAGAAAATGAGTAAATATAATATTTGAAGTTAAAGATATTTCAAAGTTTTTGAAAAATAAGGTTAAAATTTTCATTTATTAAAATGTTTTTAATGCATTGGGTATATATGACATTTCAAGTACTTTGTAAGGGTATATATGATATTTATAATTTTGGATGGGTACATATGATAGTTTGCAAGTTTGTAGGGGTATATATGAAATTGCCCCTTCAAAACAGTACATGTCGTTAATGGTGGTTTTGTCAAAGAAATAATGCAGGTATAATGATGACTCCATTTATGCTATCTAAAGATAACATAGAACTACAGTTTGCCACCAATCATCTAGGTATGTTAATCCGCGTTTTCTTTCGATAGTTTTTTTTGTGCATTCCGTTAAGGTGACATATTTGCTATAACCATGGTGTTTGCAGGTCACTTTCTTCTGACTCATCTGTTGCTTGACAATATGAAGAAAACAGCCCGTAAAAGTAAGAAAGAGGGAAGGATTGTGAATGTATCATCAGAGGCTCATAGGATTACTTATCCTGAAGGAATTCGTTTCGACAAAATTAACGATGAAAAGCAGTAAGTCTTAAAGAAAGAACTCCACTCTAAGATTTTATTTACCGATATGTAAATAAACTTGATTAGGTGATGTTGTACAGGTATAGTAAATATCAAGCATATGGTCAATCAAAGCTAGCCAACATTCTGCATGCTAATGAGCTTACAAGACAGCTAAAGGTATAAGTTTAAATTACATAAATTATTACACATGAAACCCGTTTTGACTTTTGAAATCAAACAAACTGGTTATTAACTTCAGAATTTCAAAACATTTTTGATAGTCATGTCGAAGTTTAGAGTGAAACTCTGTAATTACAAATAAAAACATGTCGCTGTTGAACAGGAAGAGGGGATAGAAATAACTGCAAATTCTCTTCATCCTGGAGTAGTCTCAACAAACTTGTTCCGCCACATATTTACTCCTCCGAGCTTTGCTGAAGGTCATGTTTCTTGAATATTTGCCAGAAAAGAAAACAAATTATTTAAACTTACGTTACCTTAGAAATCTTGCTTATATATGCATCGTTACTGCTATGTTAAAATGCAGGTTTTGTTAGCAAGCTCAGCAACCTTCTGTTGAAAAATGTTCAGCAGGTCAGTGTTTACCGCGTTTTATGTATTTAGAGGTGACAAAAATGAGAGGGTGGGTACCAGGTTTGTATCATAACAGATAATATTTAATACTGGTAGAAAATGGGTCGGGTTGACCCACAAACATTTGTCTCGTTTTTTGTGAATTTAATAATAATCTATTAATGTACTAATTATGATATAAATTAGGAAAATTTTATTAAAATACCAAAGTTATCTTTTTCAGTCTGTATGACCCATATGACCCATTACATTTCAACCAAGCTGTTAAAGTTTATCTATTTAACACAACCAGAATCAGCCCGTTTCTTTTGCTTGAAAATAGAGTAAAATGTCATTTCGTGCCCGAGGTTTGGCCAGTTTTGCGACTTTTCTCCAAAGGTTTGTTTTTCTGGATCTGGATCCAAAAGGTTTGGAATCTTGCCATTTTCATCCGGCTCTTTAACTCCATCCATTTTTCTCCGTTAAGTTAGGGGTATTTGTGTCTTTTTTGTTAACTTGAAAGACAATTGGGTATTTTTCACTTTATGTAAAAAGACCGAATACCCCTGAAAAAGACCAAAATTGCCCTTTAAGTTAACAAAAAAGACAGAAGTACCCCCGATTTAACGGAGAAAAATGGATGGAGTTAACGAGCCGGATGAAAATGGCAAGATTTTAAACCTTTTGGATCCAGATGCGGAAAAACAAACCTTTGGACGAAAGTTGCCAAACTTCAATGACGAAAATGACATTTTACTCTTGAAATATAAAGGCGGATGTTTTCACGTTTTTAAAGTTCAATTTGGTGTGTGGTATTAGGGGGCCGCGACAACATGCTATGTAGCATTGCACCAACAAGTGAAAGGAGTAAGTGGGGAATATTTTTCAGATAGCAACTTGGCAAAAACAACAGATGTGGCTAAAGATATGGATTTGGCCAAGAGATTATGGGAATATAGCATCAATTTAATAAAGTAAACATCAAAACTTTGCCCTAGTAGATTAAGATAAATGCATAAATGACCATTTGGCTTGGCTTCCATCATTCCATGCAAAGTTTTTTATTACTAAGAAATGACCATATTAGTTTCATGCCAAAATGGCACCTTTCAGAAGTTATAGCCTCTCATGGATATTTTTAGTATTTTTTTTTTTATGTCATCTATAACAAACACGTTTAGATTTTTTTTTGAATGCAAATTTGGATCACTGACGGACCACTGGAGTATCATCATGCCATGAGCGGAACCACCCCCAAGATACCACTAGGCTATAATGCCATGGGCAACAAACCTGTTTAGTTAATATCAATAACTTTGACTTGGATTAACGTAAAACTTTAGATTAATCTGATATGGAAGATTAAACTTAACTTTTGTCATGATCTCCATTGGCACTGTTATGAAAATCTAGGTTATTCATGTAAATGTGTAATATGTATTGCAAACATTAGGTTATAAGTAGTTAGTGGCGCAAGGAAAACTTAGGACGTAAAGGACTCATTTGTCATGATAAAGAGTGCACAAGACAAAGATATAAACTAGGATTTCCCTATCGCGCGATGTGGCGAGGAATGCGCATGTGTACCAAACGATAAAAACGAGTATAAAGCTGCAAAATATAAATGTGGAAAACAACAAAAAACGAAATAAAATGTAACAAATAGAAGAAAAATGGTGTTGCGACCTGACACGCCGTAGATGACCAACCTGCAATAGCAACTACCACGGCCACTCGCGGTTGTGGCCGGTAAGATACACTGACCAGGAAGTTGTGTTTTAATATTATAAGTGACCCGATTTTTAATAAAAGGTGATGGAAACATGTTTAGCTTTTGTAAAAAAAAGTTAATAAATTTTTCTGTAGGTACCAAGCTGGTCCATTTAAAAAAAATTACACCGCGAACTTACTTTTTGTAAAAAGAAAAAAAAAACCTCACGAACAAAAGTTATATGAGGAAATTAGAACTACTGGTTTAAAGAATTGTATTATTTATAGCGTAACGGTTAATTTTAAACTTGAAATAAAACGACTGTAGCCGCTACAGTGTTTTCATGATGTATTTTAAATTTAAGTAACAAACTATCCCGCGTGTTGCGTTGGTACGTCACGCCGTATATCAAACTCGAGTAAAATCATGGATATGTAGATAAAAAACACTCGTGTCGAAATGTAGATAAAAACACCTATGAGGGTATATTCGCAAATCTCAAAAAAGGTACGTCCGAAATTAAACCCAGTAAAACAATGGCATGTCAAATTTGTTACAATCAATAAATAAATTTACTAAAAAAATCAGATAAAACTATAATTATTCTAAAAGTAAAAAAATATATATATAGAAAATATAACACATAATGTATTATATACAAGTGCTTGGATCATGTACAAGACAATTGAATCATACGAAGTATATTCGAGAATGAGGGGGTGACAAGTGATATTATCAGGAAGAGTAATTTAGTCTTTTTTTTCAAGTGAACTAGTTTCCTCTTTGATTTTCAAATGGCTATAAAACTTTCATACTTTAATAATTACTTAGATTTTAAATTGGGATTATAGTATGATTAATGAGGGTCTTAAATTAAATGTCGATTCAAGATTGTGTTTCTCTGCTATGTCTCTGGTTTTAAGCTAAAATGAGTATTAACTCCTAATCAGACTTATCTAATATTCATAACAAATAATAACTCAACTAGGGATGAGCAAGGCGGTATCCGATATCGAACCGATACCGCCAAATACCGATCCCGAATTTCACCCAAACTAGGTACCGATACCGAAACATGTCGGTTCGGTATCGGTACGGTACGGTATCGGTATTATACCGTATTTTGAGGGTCGGTATCGGTATTATACCGATACCGTACCGATACCGAAAACGCAAAAAAAGTGGATACCGATCGGGATACCGAAAAGTGCACGGTATCGGTATTTCGGGATCGGGATCGGGATCGGTATGGGATCGGTATGGGATCGGTATGGAATCGGTATTCGGTGGCATATGCTCATCCCTAAACTCAACCAAGTGGGAGAATGTAAGAATATATATAATTTGTATATATTCATATTCATATTGTTATTGTTCTTGTTATATTATTATCATATTCATATTCATTTTGTTTTTGTTATTGTTATTGTTATATTATTATTATTATTATAAATGATCAATGACCTCAATGTCCCAATTCACCTAATTGGTAAATATTTGATGGACGTATTTGCCCTTACTAGAAGAATAGGGTTTCCCCTTAGTGTATAAATAGAGCTCATTATCATTAGAGAGGTGTAAAGGTTGGCTCATAATCATTTTATGACATCACTCACAAATCATTCCTCCCCCTCTCTACTAAAACTCCATTGTATCATACACCCTATAGGGGAACCCAAGAACACCATGGCTACCACCATCTCTACCGTTTCGGGTTTAACGGGTACACATATTCCTTCATGTTGTTTCCATTATGTTTATGTTTAGAATTGATCAACACTTATGTGATGGTCATTTTCATGGCAGAAACCGGCTTTTTAACCTTCGTTGGTGAAGTGGAATGGATAAGTTATCAAGTCTATACACACGCTCTTATCCCACGACCTTTACCAAAGAATCACATAAGGTTTATATTTATATGATCAGCTATTGTCCGTGAGTGAATATGAATTAAACATATGATAAAAGGATAGGTCTATGAACATCAAATATGCTTGTTTTTTTTTTTGGAAGATTAATTTCAACAACAATTTCCTTTTTAAAGCGAGGGCCGATATCCTAACGAAACAAACTGATACCGATCAAATTCCCGCCGGCGTAGGCCGAAGAATCCCATTATATATATATGAATAGTAATTTGATATTACTATATGATAATAAAACTACTGAATGAACAGTAAAGTTCAGGGAGATATTTAAGGTTTTTTTTTTGTCACATTAAAAACCCACCGCTTCCCTTTCTGGCGGTACCAAGAGACAGAGTGTGCGACGGACGGAGGGAGAGTGAGAGAGAGCGACGGAGGCAAAGTAAGATAGAGAGAGGCGTGGCGGTGATGGAAGAATCGGCTATCGTCTCCGGCCGACGGTAATGTTGTCGCTGTTGTCGATCGTCGCTGAATGGGACTTGACGGCCGAGGGTTCTAGGGTTCCGGCGGCGGTACCGGTCACTCTAATCGGTCGATTCTGGAGACGGTAGATAGAGAGAGAAATAGCATACGGTAATGTTGTCGACCATCACTGATTGGGAACTTGACGGCCGGGGGTTCTAGGGTTCCGCCGGCGGTACATGCGAGACAGACAAAGAGCAACAGAGAGAAGCAGCATACGGTAGAGAGAGAGAGTAGAGCGGGCGGAGAGACGTTGGCGACGGTGACACGGTGGTGGCGTTGAGGGTTCCATCAATCGTGAATTAGATCTTCAAGGTTACTCTCCTCATTCTTTCAGTTTTCAGTTTAACCTGATTTACAATTCAAATCATGTTTCTGTTTTCACTTATCTATGAGTGTATTTTGTTTGATTTACAAGGAACAAGATTACTCTTATAGAGAGTTTAGGTGCTACTAAGGTTAATGTTTATGTTCTCCGATTTCTAGAGTTTCAAACTGGGCGATTGATTCGTAATGTAACTGTTGGATTTGGATTTGGTGATATGAGTTTTGTTCACAAATGTTTAGTT
The DNA here is from genome assembly GCA_030545235.1 of Helianthus tuberosus. NCBI lineage: Eukaryota > Viridiplantae > Streptophyta > Magnoliopsida > Asterales > Asteraceae > Helianthus > Helianthus tuberosus. The sequence goes on from CM060388.1 coordinate 141,837,254, forward strand.
CATGTTTATTAACTTTGTTTTCTTACAATTTTGAAAGCTTAACTTATATGGGTTACGGTAAATGAACCGACTACCGGCAACTCCGATCGTGGTTCTATTGACGAACGGATATCATCACAGCATGGGGGCGTCGACGATGGTAGTTTCTGGCAATTAAGGTACCTACCATCCCCCCTTTTTCAAGTTTTTGCTTCCATCTTTGATAAAGTCGTTAATTAGAAAATCTGGTTGGTTATACTGATATTACTCTTCGAAGTTATCAAAAGTTTCAGGTATTTTACACTGCGCATTTATAATTGTTGTTTGCTTATCCTACAATCTCCAGGTGGCAACAACTTTTGATCAATAAGCTTGTAGGATATAACACTATCTTCATGAACAGTTTGCTGAATTCTCGAGGTCAAGGCATAAGTGTATAGTTTTTGGTATGGGTCGATGTGTTATGCTACATGAATTAGGTATAATCATTGTCGTTTATTTGAGATTTGGTACAGGCTACTTTACATATGCACATGAGCAACTAGAACAGTCAACAAATTTTGGAGGTTTGCTACTTTTGCCATTTATTTATTTTTTTCAACTCTGGTTATGCTTAAACAAAGTATTTTTACGTTATAACCGGTGTCTCTTTTGGAATCATCTCGATCAAACATCCTATACATGAATGGAAGTCGCCTAAGGAATGGCAAGGAGATTAACATAAACAAAGAAATAAAGATGCCGAACTTACTTGCATAAAATGTAAATATATTTTGAGAATCACATAACCAAGATCAAATATACCATTTGACAAAATGGGAGTAGTGTTGAATATGTAGGCCTGTATGGATTAGAAATTCCTTTCTGATGCAATTTTCAACTAATCTCCAAAGTGTATGGTTGAAGTCACTAACGATTTTGTCCTATACCTTGCAGACTATTTTGCTACAAATGGTGGTGTTCTTATGATGTCTCCTTTTCTTTTCTTCACTACAACTATTATCAGTTTTATTTACATTGAGGGAGACACAGACTCGGCATGCTCAAGTTCACAGGTTTGTTATGTACTTCTATCTTCTAATTACATATTTTGAATCAAATAGAAAGAAAGAAAAAGGTAAAGCAAGATATGTAGGATATAATAGTAAGGTCTCAGTTGCACATAGTTTTTAAATTAGTTTTTTGAAACATATAGCAATTGGTCAATCGCATATGATTGCTTTTCTAGAGTTGGATTGTTTCTGAATTGCTTTTCTGCAGTTGACAACTTCAATGGAAAAAGCTATAAGATACCATTCCCTCTTCCCATAGCTCTGATGTATGTATCCAATACTTGGCTTACTGATTTATAGTAAAAAAAAGACACCTGGCTTACTAACTTCCACGTGTGACCATCGCATGTCTCATCCTTCACCTACAAAACAGACAAAGAGAGACTAAGAGAGAGAAAGTAGAGAGAGGGAGAGCACAGTAAGAGAAAGAAAGCGAGATGTGGAAGAAAGAGCTAGAGGTTTGAACAATGGAACCTAAGATGCACGAGAATGAGAGCGGTGACGAGGAGGTGGCTCGAAGTCGAAATAGAGATGGGGCGGGTAAACACGGTGGCGGCTCAAGCTCCTTCTATTTCCGGCAAAGATGGTAAGAACCCACACCTCACCTCTTTTTCCTTTTAACCAATTTCGCTTATGTCTCCAATCTATGTTGGTCAATCTTTACTGTTTATAATCTTTGTCATATGATCGGCTTTAAAAGTAAATCGTAATTTAAGATTGTTTAAAAGAATGACCGAATCTAAATTTGAAGTAAAATAATAAAAATAAAATAGTTCAATACTAACATAAAAGTAAAATTAATAAATAAAAAAAAACTAATCATGTTTTGTAAGAGTTTATCGTTACATATGCATTATGATGCTGGATTGTTCAAACTTTGCTACAGATTTTCTAAAGCATTAATCTTTGTATCCATATATAGGGTTCAAAACCCTCATGTTTACTTTGAAATTTGCAGATACAAACTATGTTGTCAAAGACGCAAGGCGCAGGCGAGGCGCATCGGCCTCGCCCGGAGCCTAGGCGCAAGGCGCAAAAAAAGCGTGGGCTTTTTTAAGAAAAACGCACATAGAGAAAAAAAATATAAAAAATATGTTATGCTTTGAAAATAAATAAGATTCCACAAATATAATTAAAAAAACTATTATACATGCCATTTAAGATCATGGAGCTAATAGTTAGTAGCAAAAGTTTAGGACTTGTATGTTGTAAGTTTTGGGTGTGTGAATAAAAGTCTCAAAAGGTGGTAAATACTTTGTCCCATATCGGTGTGAGGACAAAGTGAGTGGTTGTTTATAAGGTAAAGTCTTCACTACTCTATTGTAGCTTTATGACATGTTTTTACCACATGTCCTACCCGCGCGCAGGGGGGGTGCAAAAATGAGTTTCTGAGCTGGAATTTGGTTGAACTCATGCGTGCCCGCAAATTTTTTTTTCTGCTGCGCTGCGCCTCAGGCCGTTTTTGTGCGCCTTTCTTGCGCCTCAGGACGCTTTTTTCAAAAAAGCCCATTTTTGCGCCTAGGCTGCCACCAGGCGCTATTGGTGCGCCTCGCTGCGCCCGGGCGCCTAGGCGCGCGCTTTTTGCGCTTTTGACAACATAGGATACAAAATTAGTCAAACTAGAAGAATTTGACTTTTTTAGAATTTATAAATACATACTAAACTTCAAACCTGCAATGACATCAGATGTGTTCAACCTGATATTTTTTTTATGTCTATTCATGTTGGTAATTGTTGTATTGATGTTATGTATGTGTTCATGGCAGATGAATGTGGAGAAGCTAATGAAAATGGTGGGTGTTGTTCGCCCCGGTGCAAAAATGGTGGATTTTAGCGGCTTGAGAAACTATAGGATAACAGCTAACTCCTGCGTTAGCGAAAAATATGAACCTACTGTTAGCTTTGAGGGTATGTGAGAATGGGGCACAGGTGCTTTTTTTTTTGCTTTGAGTTGGCTGGGTTAGGATAATATGGATTGGGCAAATGGATGCTAGAGTTGGTAGTAATGTTATATTGTTACACATATAATTATTTTGTTGTGTTGAATAGTTGATTCACAAAGTAGCAGGGTTCATTAGATGTGGTTGTCCTTAACATGTTTAAACTATAACTTCAACTTTGTTACAATATCCAACAACTTAGTGTAAAATGATAGTTTTTCCCTTTTGCAACTCACAACCGGGAATCTTTAATGAACTTTGCTATGCAAAACTGGTTGGTTCCCCGTCGCAACGCGCGAGTGGGAACCACCTAGTTTATAATAATTGAAAGTAGATATGAATAGTAATTTGATATTTATAATAATACTAGTAGACATAAAAGGCTATTAAACATATTATTTGATTCCAAAAGTAATAAAATGCCTAAAAAACATACAGAAGTAACAAAACAGGGTTATTTATACAACATTACAGGAATAAATTAACAAGAATTTACAAATGAATAAAATATGAAATGGCGGACCCATGAATTTTTCCATGGGGGTGCAGAACATTTTTAAAAATTTTAGGCCCCTAGGTATATAAGTAAAAAAATCGGTTCGTATTGGGTCGATTCGTGTCGGGTCGGGTCGGGTCATGTAAAACAAAAGAAATCGCGCCATAACATCTCTACCCATGGTTCTTATCACAAACAAATTGATTCATAAGTTCATCGCTCCATAACATAATGTTTCAATTTTAATTTTCAACCCTAGAAATCGTGTGTAATCACCCTAAAAATAATCTAAACAACATAATCACCCTAAAAATATCTAAACAACCATAAACAACGTCAAAACACATGAAATTTCAAACCTATTTAAGAATTTTGTTACCCTTCGGTGTCGGACGGCGGTGGTTCGCGGCTGCTGATGACGTGTTGTTGTGGTTGCTGTTGTGTTCGATGATCGCTGGCAGGAGACGACCCAAGAGAGGGAGGGCAAGAGGAATTCTAAGGGACTATTGAGCTTATTTTAATTATTATAGTTTGAACTTAGGTTGAGTTTGGTTAATGGGCTAGTAATTAGTGGGCTAATTATGTTTAATGAAATAGTGGGTTAAGGTATTGAGTATTTGGGTTAAGTTGGGTAATATAAGTTTATATAATTTAGGTAGTTTTTTTTAATTAGAGTTTACTAAAAAAAATTAAAATATAAATCGATAACATTTTTTACCTAAGGTGTCAGGTGTGTGGACGAAAAATTCCAAGGGGTGCGAATGAAAAAATTCAAGGGGTGCAGACGAAAAAATCCAAGGGGTGTGGACGGGATTTTCAACGGAAAATAGCACTAAATTTTTTTTTCCCGGGGGTGCGCCCGCCCACCTTGGGCTAGGGGTAATGTGACACCTGCGCCTCTGCGACCATCAAACAAATACCAAATTTATGAAATATTGTGTTCATACTTGGGATTTGTAAAAATACGTGTATTGTTTTCACATATCAATTCATGTTCGATTTCAAGCTTTAAATCGTTTTCGGGAAGGTTATACGCGCACTGATGCGTAAATATAACCAGTTTAATGCAACAAATACTCCGGAATAGTGAAATAGGCTTAACATACCTTAAATAACCTTTACATAACTTAGAAATAAGTTTTGGAGGGTTTGGTGTGGCGAAATCAAGTTTATTCGCTTACAGGGACTAATTTCGACAAACTGCGAAAGTATGCCGATTTGTACTGTAACGAACAATCTAGAACATGACCATAAGTTAAACATACCCTAAATATTCTTTACATAGCTTGGAAATAGGCTTTGAGGGGTTCGGTGTGCTAAAATAAACTTTTTGGTCATTCAGGGACTAAAAGCGTCAAAAAGTGCATAAGTTTGCATTTTCGCGCATATCTGTTCTGAATACATCCGAACATCCAAAAAATTTATGTAATCATTGAAGTATTTTATTTTAGTGATTGGCATGATAAAATTCCATTCGTCGCGTAATTTGGATCGTTTTTCGCATTCGTTCGTGTTTCGTCGTAATTAACCGAACAACGCAACCGTACGACCAAACGAACCGACATCCCAGATATTTTTTAGCATGTTTTATGTTCCCTATACTTTAACTTCATTTTAGAGCCTTGAAATGGGATTAACGGGGCTTAAACGTTTCAAAAATGCATCAAAAACATGTTTTGCACATTCAGGGACCAAAATTGACAATCTGCCATAGTTATCTTAGGAAGGGACCAAAGTTGAAAATCTGATTTCCAGTTTGTTCCAGCTATTCCCCTCATTTGAATATGGTTTTAATGAAATTAGGGGCTTGTTTTGGGGTACCCATGGTATTCTAAAACCATGGGCACACATGTAAGGTCCAGATCGAAGCTCGGTTTTCGATGAACGATCCTAACGGTCTTGGTTTTCCTATAAATACCCCCACCCTCTTGCTTCAAAACTCACATTTGATCTGATTTGGCTCTCTAAGTTGAAGTATACACTTCATACCTGAGAGTAATCGGATCAAAACTCCAAAGCTTGGACTCGTTGTAAGTCCTCTTTCGTTCTTTTACGCTTTTTTAGGGTGAAAAATCAAACTTTGTTTGACTTTCTGCATTGACCAGTTTATGGTCAACATGAAGTTCGTTTGAACTTCATAACGTGAGCGTAATCACGATGCTTTTAGTCTCTTATGACTATACCTACTGATTACCACGTTATCTAGGCATAGTGGCGAGTCGTAGTTTCGGCCAAAATACATATTCTTGCGTATTTTGTAACCAAACTACTTTTAGGTATCAAAACCGTTTGTTTTGATACCAAACCTGTTTTCAAACCTCGTTAAACATGTTTTAACATGTTTAGCTCGTCACTTTAGGTTTAATGCTTATATAGGGTCGTAAAGGTAAGCGGTCTAAACAACCGTTTATACTTTCGAACCCGACCCGTTTGGTCGATCATTAGGATCCGACCAAACACATTAGGTGACCATAGTTGCATAGGGAATAACCTTCCGAGTTTATACCTTATGGTCACGTCGTTTAGTTAGTTGTATGATAGGTAGTTATATGCCTTAGGAAAATTACCAAAATGCCCTTTTTACGCCAAAATTCATTTTAAGCATATGTAACATAATTTTTGACATCTAAGCTGATTTGGAAACAATATTAGACATGTTAAGGCATATTTTACTTATCATAGGACTAATTAGGCGGTCCGAACGCGTTTTTACGCGAACGACGCGTTAAGGTAGCATAAGCTACCTAAACGAGTCATAATGGGTCGTAAGCACTTAGGATAGGTTCCGTGTTAGAATGTGAGCTTTGTTAAACCATATTACATGAGCTCTTACACTCATTTGGTTTACGAAATCACATTTTATCCGATCCTCCGATTTAGGTCCTTTTATTAACGTTGTTACCTATATTAGGTGCCGTTTGATTCCGTGATCTTTCTAGCATTGCTTGGTGGTTATCTAAAGACTATTAAGCAATCTTAAGTGAGTACATAGACCCCTCTTTTACTATTTTCCAAACGTTTTGGGGTGAAACACATCTGCCTACTTGTTATTTTCGTGCTTTCCATGTTTTCATATCATATACTTGCTATGTTCATTAGTACACTATTAGTACATGATTTCATTTTGTTTTGCTATGTATGTTCACTTAACATGCTAGCACAATTGTTTTACGTTTTGAACCATTTGAAATCGTTGGATATATGAGAACCATTTGTAATCATTGGATGTATGTGAACCATTTGTAATCATTGGATGTATGTGAACCATTTGTAACCATTTGATGTATGTGAACCATTTGTAATCGTTGGATTTATGTGAACCGTTTGTAACCATTTGATTTATGTGAACCATTTGTAACTGTTTGAGCCATTGGGTTAGGGAAGTGATTAGGTAACGGGGCGGGTGTAATGTGTTAAAAGCATGGTGGATAAGCCGCTGGTACTTCCTATATATAAGTGCTTTTAACACATTATATATCGTTGCATTATCTAGATCACTTGGGTAAACGATTTCGAAACAATGTCACACAAGGATGTTTTCTGAATAATATAAACCATACGAGTTTTATTAACGAGTTTTTATGAGATATTTTACAATTTGATTTAATAAAACAAATGTTTTGGAGTTAAGAATCATGGCTACGAGATTTTGCAAATTATAACCAACTTGATTTGAGTTGGTTAATTATGTCGCAATATTATACTTTTCAAAACAAGGTTTTTAAATAAGTATTGCAACATGTAAAACGAGCCATGAATCTCACACTCATATAAAACCTATGTACTCGCTGGCATTTTTATGCTGACGTATTTTCACGTGTGTTTCAGGTACCATAGTTGATGATGTTTGATGATGATTTTTGTGTACGCTCACATAGGAATGGACGAGGCCTTAGTGACTTAATAACAATGAAAGTCTATTTGTTCTTATTTTGTTTCTAATTCCAATGTAATCTAATACGTTTAATTTAATAAAACGAATCTGTTTAATCCATGGTTGTGAAACAATGATTCTGTTACAACACTCCCTGACGTTTCCGCCACGTTTTGTTGTTTTACGTGGTCGGGGTGTGACAGAAAAGTTGGTATCAGAGCCAATGGTTATAGGGAATTAGGTTATTAGTAATGCTTTGACCTAGACTATAACCTTCCTAGGACCCTAACGCGAGTTTACTTGCGTTTAGTCATAAAATAATACCGTTGCCTATCTTTAGGCAGCAACCACAATAAGAACACAAAATTCGAATCTGCTTTGAAAACTAATCATCTGTTCTAGGATGATTTATTATAAGGTTACGAACCTTCAAAGTTTTCAAATTCTCGTCAAAATTTGGGGCTACATAATGTGAACACGTGCAAACTGGAAGGGTGGGTGCCTCTACCCTGAGCTTTCTGTATAAGGCTAGAGTGTTCGTACAAATCCGAAGTATCGGACCAGTCACTCTTACCTGGGAACTCTTGGGGTGAGTGTCCACTTATAGGCGAGCATGTCTTCGCGATACATTATGAGGACCTATTTACTTTGATTCAGCCTTTGTGTGTCGTTTGTTTGCTTCGTGGTTTAAACAAATGACCGTCACCCATGATTTTTGATCGGTAATTGTAACATCCTATTCTTACCCAATGCCATTTCATTTATTTTCTCTCTTGTTTCCCCTTTTTAGAATGCCTCCACGATGTGAAAATCAGGTACCTATTGAAGAGCTGGCAGCTATCATTACGCAGCAAATGACTGCTGCAATCCCGAACATCGTTGCTCAATGTAACCAAGCTCTCAACAACAATAATGCCCCCTGCAACTTCAAGATGTTCAACTCGGCCAAGCCATCAAAGTTTTCTGGGTCTCAAGGAGCGACTGCACTTCTGCAATGGTTCGAGAGTCTAGAGAGCACCTTCAGGCATGTTCAATGCCCAAATGAGCGAAAGGAAGAATTCGCATCTAGTGTCTTTGAGAAACGAGCTTTGACATGATGGAATGGTGTGATGAGAGATAGGGGTGCCGATGTGGCACTGGCTCAAACGTGGGAAGAGCTTCGTGCTCTGATGATGAAGGGATTCTGTCCTCGTCATGAGATCAGGGCCTTGGAAAGGGAATTCAACGATCTTAAGCAAGATAGCGGTGAGCATCGAGCCTACACGGATCGTTATGAGGAGTTAAGTCTGTTATGCCTGAATATGGTTATGCCTTTGGATAAGGCAATCGAAAAGTACATTGATGGCCTCCCTGACCCAGTACAAGACATTGTGACTGGTAGTAACCCCACTACGGTTAGGCAGGCCATTGAGCTATCTGCTACCTTGACTGAATCTCAAATCAGGAAAGGTAAACTTTTCCGAAAAGGTGATAAGAAACCAATCGAGGAATCGAAACCCAAAGATGAACAGACTGAATCCTCCAAGAAGTCAAGGAAGCGAAAAGCTTCCCAGAACTTCGCCGTGGTTGCTCACTGATGTGTGTAAAATGCAACATATAAATTACATCAAATAAGGCATGAAACTAACCCTTTTTAAGTACTAATGTTGGAAAAAGAGTGTTTTTGTCTTCCTTTTATATTTTCAGGATTAAATGAGCTCAAATTCACAAAAGAAGCAAAAAGACAGCTAAATCTAACATAAATACAAGAAAAGGAACATAAGTGGACTGCTCGATCCCTCAACGGCATCTTCCCAAGCAAAATAGAGAAGATAGAAGACTGAACACGCCCCGTGCTCAGCCAGCACGGGGCCGTGCCCAAGAAGCAGCAGAAAAGACAAACCTATAGAAGCTTCTATTGCCCACCACGGGCCGTGCCCAGTGAACACGGGGGCGTGGAGAAAGTACAGCAGGCGCATTAATTGTAATTACGAATTACAATTAATGAAGAAAGAGAGTGTCAGACAGGCACGGGGGCGTGTCCAGCGGACACGGGGCCGTGCCCAGCCTTCTGTTCAGCCTATAAATAGGAGTGCTTGGTTTCATTTCAACTCATCCCTTGGCACACCACCTCTCTCACACTTCATCCACCACCCACCACCACCATAACACCATCATCCACCACCATCATCCATTGTCTATCGTAGAGTGTGTGAGTCGTCTCGGGATCCAAGATTGATCGTAAGAGTTCTTGACAATCAAGGCCATGTTTGCCTAAGTCTCGTACATCACTTGGTGAAGACAAAGTGTCTAGTATAATACTTTTTATTTCTAATCTTTTGCACTTTTTATTTGGTTTTGTATTAATGACTTTAATAACTAGTTGCTTATGTTGAAGGTGATCTTTCCTTATCGTTTGTCCGTGGTGTATTGGCATTATTTTACTGTCTATATAAAATAAAAGATTTTCACCATTCATATCTCCACGGTCTATATGGAGGTATGTTGGCTACCTGGTCGGGGGTTAAGGGAACGGTTTGGTAAAGGTCTTGCCATTGTTCAGCGTTTAGAGGTCCTGCAATGGACCTGGGTCAAATTTAGTAGGACCTCCTTCAATGCTTTACGGTATTGGATGGCGGGGGTCCAAACTCTTTGATCCCCTCATAAGTTAACTACTATTAATACTATAACCCGGCTATTTAGGACTGTATCCCTGCTGACTCAGACTACTTAGTCGAGGGTAACGTCACCGCCAAAAGCGGGGCCTACCATAATTTGCATTAATAACTTAATTCATTATCTTCCAACAATCAACCCTTTTAGGATTGTATCCTTGCTGACTCAAACTACTGGGGTGAGGGTAACGTCACCTTCAAAAGAGGGGCCTACTACAATAACTAAGATAATCTCTTAATTATGTGCAAAAGTGCGGAAATAATCAAAGGTTATACTAGATACGAGTCGGAACCAAGTGATTCATCTTGTCTATCTGTTTTTTCTTTTATTTTTATTTTCAGCATTTTAGTTAGTTTTTATTTTTCTTAGTTTAAAACATTTTTCTAATAAACGATACATATTATTCGCCACTACGAATAAGGAAGTATCGTTAAATGCATACTTAGAAACTTGGGTATGGGTAACCATCCAAGTAACATATTATTAATCAAATCCTTATGAGGAACAACGATGATCACAGTGATGGAAGTGATTATATAAAAGGCTAGTAAATAAATGTTATGAAGGTATTAGAATGAGAACGGGTAAACCCCAAAAGCCGTATAACCACAGTAATGGTTTTACCAAATAAGACTTAAGAAATGGGCCTTCGGGACATTAGTAAAAAGAAACAGACCCAAGGATCGCCAAAAAAAAAAAAAAAAAAGGTGATGTTCGGATCAAATACGTATAATACTTGATATTCCAAGTAAGCGCAACTCGAATAATGAAAGTGCGAAATATTGCTAAATCTATGTGTTATGAAGTAAAAGAGTATAGAAAGGAAAACGCAGATCAATAAAACCGGAGCGTTAAAAACATTAAGATAAAGAACCCGGTAACGAGTTGAAAGGAAATAGAGGTGTAAACCAAATAACGGCATGAGTAAAAATAAACCGACGCGAAGGACACATAGGAAGTCATAGAGTCGGAAAGATAATTCGAAAGAAAATGAGTGCAGCCTTAGACTAAGGTCAAGGTAAAACTAGACATGGCGTGATGTGATCACGGACACAAAAGTAATATAGAATGTAATCACGTTATAATGTGAATGACTAGATATGGTAGTATAAACATGCAAAACGGGCAGATGACGGCAATATCGCATACCCGAACGACGAGGTATGAGGTAAAATGGTGACCAATTAGTTTAGGCAATAAAACAAGTTATAGCCTAAATAACACTGTGGCCTAGGTAGAGCGCTTGTTAATATAAAACTAGTGTCAAGTAAGTATGGCTTACACTAGTCTTATATTTTAAAATATTCTCTATCGTATTAGTTACAATTAAGATAAATACATAGTTGAGGTATGATGTTTCGGCGTGTAGGCATACGAAACAAGATAGTTGAGCATGACAAGAAACCATGTGGAGGGTTTAAAAGGAGTTAAATCGGTAATTCGATCATTTTATGACAAATGGAAAATGAACTCTTAAATGATTACCTTATAGGGTAAACCAAAACAAACGATAAGGGTAAAATGGTAAATTGGTCACGTGTCGACCATAACTATTGGCTTTAAAAGACACTTATGAAGTAAGCCTTAATAGGCCGAAAAGTGTTAAGAAACGAATTATAAGTAAAACGACCGCACGATGTAAATCGGAGCGAGTCATATAGTCGAGATGAAAATACATGTCATCTCGCTAATAAAATCGGTCATTTAGACCAAACAGGTCCAAAGGTGAAGATACCACCTTTTGATAATAGCGACTAATGATTCTTGTCGAGTTATATGATTCAGGAATAAATGTAGAAATGATATTTGCATCGCTATTATTTAACGAATATTATAGCAAGGCATTAAAACAGGTCAATACATTGACCCGAGCCAGGTATGTGTAATAGAGTAATTACTCATTTAGAACGTAAGGTTCAATGAGCATTAAATGAAGCCTTAGATAGACAATGGGTTACTTAAATGGGTAAAACGAATGTTTCAAAAAGAGGGTCGTGGCGTTTCGAAAAGCATGATGACTTTTCAAACAAGATCATAACTCGAAAGAAGAATTATGGGTCAAACTTGCTTTCAAAAGACCTTGTCGTAATTGAAAGACTAAAAGGGACCAAAACGCCCTTGTTAGCTAATTCGAACAAACAACCTTTAAAAGGTTGTTTGGAAACGAGTTTTATGATTAGGTAAATACTGAGAATAAGTATAGAAGCTGAAAGAGGTATTATATTAGTCAAATGGCACTATTTGAGCTTTGCTGTAAAATAATGATTCGAGAGGTAAAAATTTGGTTTATATAGATCACTGCATTAAACCTACCATAAATACAGTTGTGGTGGGAGATTATGTCACACCCCGACCACGTGGAACATACAAAACGTGGCGGAAACGTCGGGGAGTGTTGTAACAGAATTAATGTTTCAAATCCATGGCAATTGAAGTTTCGTTTTATTGATTAAAAGTGTTACAATGTCTTAACAAACAAGGAAAATACAACATAATTAACTAGTCTTGCATCTTTTATTGTCACTAAAGCCCAAGTCTGCCTATGTGTATCTTGATCATCTTATGCAACAGTTCCTGAAAAACACATGTGAAAATATGGTACGTCAGCATAAAAATGCCGGTGAGATACATAGGTTTTGTGAAAATAGGTTTCATGACTTATGTTTGAGAAAATGTTTAGTCATGAACCTTGTTATTTGCTTTGTTTTGTAAATCATTTGAAAATCGATAAGATCAGATGATATGTATAAATAATGTATAATGTATGGTTAAATGAATAACCATGTAAAATGAGTTTGTATTAGATAAGTTGTTTGTAAATCAATGTCTTGTGAAAAATATGTTATTTGTATAAAATGTTCTATGTCTCAACCTGAAATGATTCAGATAACGCTACAATATGTAATACCATACAAACACTTATATATAGGAAGTACCAGCGGCGTATCCACCATGCTTGTATCATATTACACACGCATCGTTACTTAATCACTTAATCAAACCAAACCAAACAATGTAAGATGTCTATGTTTAAACCAATTGCCAAATGTATTGAATAATATGTCAAAATGTTTATGTCAAGATGTAAACCATGTAATGTGTAACCAAAATGATATGTATGGCTAGTGAAATGCATCAACTAAACCATATGCACAAGAACATAGTATTGAAGTAAAACTTGGTTTAAATCAAAGTTATGTTTTGTGTAGTAAATGCATGATCAATGTAAATCATGTAATATGCGTCCAAAATGTAAGTATGTGATGAATAACAAATGTACTAAGTATGAAGAACAATGCAACGATTGAACATACATAGCATGTAAACTGTACTAAGTATGCAACAACAGACATACGTAGCATGCGACCTGTACTAAGTATGCAACAATAGACATACATAGCATGTGATGTAATGTAAAACAATGTACTAAGTAATGCACACAATGGCACACCTAATATGAAATGTAATGAAATCATGTACTATAATGTACTAATGAACATAACAAGTATATGATGTGAAAACAGGAAAGCACGAAAGTAACAAGTAGGCACATGTGTTCCACCCCAAAACAGTTTGGAAAACAGTAAAAGAGGGGTCTATGTACTCACTTGAGATTGCTCAGTAGTCCTTGAGTAACAACCAAACAATGCTAGAGATCTCGGAATCAAACGGCACCTAAATAGGTAACTACGTTAATTAACCGGACCTAAAACGGAAGATCTGATAGAATGAGGGTTCGTAAACCAAACGAGTATAGAGACTCGTGTCATATGGTTTAACAAAGCCTACATACTAATGAAACCTTAATCTAAGTGCCTTCGACCCATTACGACCCGTTTAGGTAGCTTATGCTACTTTAACGCGTCGTTCGCGTGAAACGCGTTCGGACCGCCTAACTAGTCCTATGACAAGTGTTATATGCCTAAACATGTTGCATAATCAGTTATGTGACAAAAGTTTAGGTTACATATGCTAAATTACCAATTATACATGAAAAGGGTATTCTGGTAATTTACCTAAGGCATATAAACTACCTATCATACAACTACTTAAACGATGTGACCATAGGGTATAACCTCGGAAGGTTATTCCCTACCTACTATGGTCACCTAATGTATTTGGTCGGATCCTAATGATCGACCAAACTGGGTCGGGTTCGAGGTATAAGCGATTTATTAGATCGCTTACCCTACGACCCTAGACAACGTGGTAATCAGTAGGCATAGTCCCAAGGGACTATGACCATCGTGATTACAATCACGTTGCGAAGTTCAAACGAACTTCGCATTGACCATTACTGGTCAACGTTGAAAGTCAAACAAAGTTTGACTTTCTGACTCGAAAAGCAGTAAAATAAGGAAAAGAACGAAAGAATACTTACCCAGGGTCCCCGAATGCTAATCCCGATTCAAGAATCTCAGGTATGAAACAATGGTTTCAACTTAGAGTTTCTAAAATCAGAATTCTAGTGCATTTGTAGTAATGGGGGGTGGGGTATTTATAGTATTCGGAGAACCGTTAAGATCGTTTCATGGAAAACGTGCCACGATCCAAGGCGTACACTTGTCGGGATGTTATGGTGCCTAAATTGCCACTAACCATAAGGATTTGACATGTGGAAGAGGGATTGGAGGTGCTAAACAGCTGCAACCAGCTGTTAAATGCAGTTAATCTGGTCTGATAGTGGGAAGCGGCCCGCTTCAGGATCAGCCAAAGACAATGCGGGCCGCATGGCCCTTCTGATCTGCACATATGTTTGAAAAATGACAGTTTCAGTCCCTGCACGTGTTTAAGGCCATTTCCGACACTTCTAAGGCCCGTAAAGCCAACTTTAAGGCCCTAAAATGTTGCCTAAACATTGTGGACATGAAACATGCTCAAAAATATGCCGGGTGTTGGTTCGTTTGGTCGTACGAACGCGATGTTCGCTTAATTACGACGGAATGCGCATAAGCGCGAAAAACGATCCAAATGATGCGACGAATGGATTTTTCTTAAGGCGAACACTAAAATATAATGTAGTCATGCTTACATAAATTTTTGGGTGTCCGGATATATTCAGAACGTAAGTTATGCGCGAAAATGCAAACTTGTGCACTTTTTGACACTTTTAGTCCCTGAATGACCCAAAAGTTTATTTCAGCACACCGAACCCCTCAAAGCCTATTTCTAAGCTATATAAAGGATATTTAAGGTGTGTTTAACTTATGGTCATGTTCCGGAATGTCTGTTACAGTTCAAATTGGCATACTTTCGCAGTTTGACAACTTTAGTCCCTGTAAGCGATTAAACTTTGATTTCACCACACCAAACCTTCCAAAACTTATATCTAAGTTATGTATAGGTTATTTAAGGTATGTTAAGCCTATTTCACTATTCCGGAGTGTTCGTTGGATTAAACTGGTTATATCTACACATCAGAGCGCGTATAACCCTCCAGAAAGCGATTTAAAGCTTGAAATCGAACAAGAATTGATATGTGTAAACGATACACATATTTTTACAAATCCCAAGTATGAAATACTATATTTCATTGGTTTGGCATTTGTCTGATGGTTGGAGTGACACGGGTGTTACAGTCTCCCCTACTTTAGGAAATTTCGTCCCGAAATTAATTCGTAGGAGTCTAACTGTGGCTTTGTGTCAAATAACCACCAGAGATATGAAAGGCATAATCCTGTTATTTCTCTTTAACGGACATTCTTCAGAATTGAAAAATGAACGGAGTTGTTTTCAACAGGCATTCTTTAGAAACAAAAATGAACGGAATAGTCATTTTACATCTTCAGAAACAAAAATGAACCGAATGAGTCATTTTACATCTTCAGAAACAAAAATGAACCGAATGAGTCATTTTACATCTTCAGAAACAAAAATGAACTGAATGAGTCATTTTACATCTTCAGAAACAAAAATGAATGGAATAGTCATTTTACATCTTCAGAAACAAAAATGAACCGAATGAGTCATTTTACATCTTCAGAAACAAAAATGAACGGAATAGTCATTTTACATCTTCAGAAACAAAAATGAACCGAATGAGTCATTTTACATCTTCAGAAACAAAAATGAACCGAATGAGTCATTTTACATCTTCAGAAACAAAAATGAACCGAATGAGTCATTTTACATCTTCAGAAACAAAAATGAATGGAATAGTCATTTTACATCTTCAGAAACAAAAATGAACCGAATGAGTCATTTTACATCTTCAGAAACAAAAATGAACGGAATAGTCATTTTACATCTTCAGAAACAAAAATGAACCGAATGAGTCATTTTACATCTTCAGAAACAAAAATGAACGGAATAGTCATTTTACATCTTCAGAAACAAAAATGAACGGAATAGTCATTTTACATCTTCAGAAACAAAAATGAACCGAATGAGTCATTTTACATCTTCAGAAACAAAAATGAACCGAATGAGTCATTTTACATCTTCAGAAACAAAAATGAACCGAATGAGTCATTTTACATCTTCAGAAACAAAAATGAACGGAATAGTCATTTTACATCTTCAGAAACAAAAATGAACGGAATAAGTCATTTTACATCTTCAGAAACAAAAATGAACGGAATAGTCATTTTACATCTTCAGAAACAAAAATGAACCGAATGAGTCATTTTACATCTTCAGAAACAAAAATGAACGGAATAGTCATTTTACATCTTCAGAAACAAAAATGAACCGAATGAGTCATTTTACATCTTCAGAAACAAAAATGAACGGAATAGTCATTTTACATCTTCAGAAACAAAAATGAACCGAATGAGTCATTTTACATCTTCAGAAACAAAAATGAACGGAATACATGACAAAATTCGCTGTGGTCTCTGTGCACTGAATTTCCATAATTATGTACGCGTCCATAATTACGTAATTCCTTGCACAGTCCGCACAGTGCATTTCATGATGTGTAGGGGAAGAAAATATCAAACCTGTGATGAGTGTGACTAGACTACCATAGGGTCCTTTTAATCAGATCAACACATGATCTTTTTAATTAGACCTCCAAGGAGTCCTTTCAGCTATATCATCATTTGATATACTTAACCAGATTTTTGGATCAATCTGTTTAACTAGACCACTCAAGGGGTCTAATTATAGAATAGTACAATAAAATCCAAGGGACTTAACTACAACGTAGAAGCCCATTGAGGATTTAATATAGTACCTTTGGATATCCTACTATGAATCCCTTATACGAAGATATGGAAGATTCTATGAGGATTTGGATGACAAAACTTGGATCACACAAAAACATAAAAGGAAACACATAAGCACATAATCACATAGTTGTTTGACTTGTTTATTAATTTGTTATCTTTGGACGCGGATACTTAAAGCACACCAGGAATCCAATTCGTGGATTTCATTTGGCACTTTAATCATTTCAAGAATCCATTCATGAAGATAGGATGATCTACCAAAAATTCGATTTTCGTTTTCAGGAAAACGCAATATTCGAATTAAGGTACACAATAATTTAGGACATACGGAAATACCCTTGAGTACCCTATTAAGAATTTATAGTGGTACTTGGGGTATTCGTACAGAATTATAACTTGCACCTTGTACCTCATCTCTTTGCAAGAGACGGGTACTTAGGATCTTTGTGTAAAACGCAAGAGATTGTAAAATGGAAGAATTTTGGGGTTTGTCTGTTCTTCAAGGAATGCGGTTCCCCGATTGTCGGTATTTGTAAGGGACATGTTGTTTATACATACAATCACCTAAATACATTATGATGTAAATAAAAGATTTATTTATAAACAATGATAACAACTGTTTCACGGACATTGACAACAAAAGAAAATAATACATAAGACATGATTATTTCTAAACGGTGTTGTCTTCTAGTCGGTCAGATGTTCATCTCCGTATTGGATTAGCATTAGCAAGCCTTGGGCAATTTCTTCGGAAATGTCCCATCTCACCACACTTGTTGCACGAACCCGGTGGAAAGCGAGCTCGGGCAGGTTTGTTGTTAGCTTGATTCGGTGCAACTGCTGCAACGCAAACTTTTGCCACATGACCTTTAAGTCCACAAATTTGGCATTCGTGGCACTTCACATTAGCATGATGATGTATACCACATCGGTTGCACAAGGGTGAAGTTCCGTTGTATGGCTTCCTAGCACGGGGTTTAGCTGGTTGGTTGGGGGCGGCTTGATCATTGTGAGCGACCATGGCGAAGTTCTGAGGAGCCTTTTGCTTCTTTGACCACTCAAGGGATCCAGTCTGTTCATCCATGGTCTTTGATTCCTCGAGCGGTTTCTTGTCACCCTTTCGGAAAAGCTTACGTTTCCTGATCTGAGATTCAGTCAGGGTTGCAGATAGCTCAATGGCCTGCCTAACCGTAGTGGGGTTACTACCGGTAACAATGTCTTGAACCAAGTCAGGGAGACCATCAATGTATTTTTCGATCGCCTTATCCAAAGGTGTAACCATGGTAGGACACAACAGGCTCAGCTCCTCATATCGATCAGTGTATGCTCGATGTTCGCCACTGTCTTGCTTAAGATCGTCGAATTCTCTTTCCAATGCCCTGATCTCGTGACGAGGACAGAATTCCTTCATCATCAGTGCTCTAAGTTCTTCCCATGTCTGAGCCAGTGCCACATCGGCACCCCTATCTCTCACCACACCGTTCCACCACGTCAAAGCTCGTTTCTCAAAGACACTAGATGCAAAATCTACCTTTCGCTCGTTTGGACATTGAACATGCCTGAAGGTGCTTTCTAGACTCTCGAACCATTGCAGAAGTGCAGTCGCTCCTTGAGACCCAGAAAACTTGGATGGCTTAGCTGAGTTGAACGTCTTGAAACTGCAGAGAGCCTTATTGTTGTTGATAGCTTGGTAACATTGAGCAATGACGTTTGGGATTTGCAGCAGTCATTTGCTGTGTAATGACAGCTGCCAGCTCGTCAACAGATACAGGATTTTCGCGTCGTGGAGGCATTCTAAAAGAGAAGAACATGAAAGGAAACGAGTGAGAGAATTAGACGAAAAGAATGAGATGAACAAATCTGATGAAAGCAAGGGTAGTGGTCATTTGTTTGTTACTACAAAGCAACAAACGACACACAGTGACTAAATTAAAGTAAATGGATCAAAAATAATGTATCGCGAAGACATGCTCGCCTATAAGTGAACACTCATCCCAAGAATTCCCAGGTAAGCACAACTGGTCTCGCGTCTGATGAGATGTATACGAAGTGCTTGCCTAGACAGAAAACCCAGAATACAGGCATTCACCCTTCCAGTTTGCACGTGTTCACATTATTTAAAACCCAAAACCTTGATGAGATTTTGAAAACTCATAGGGGTTCAAAACCATATAACAGAGAGTTCAAAACCTTACAATAGAGGGTTCAAAACCTAGTAATCAATCATCCTAGAACAGATGATTAGTTTTCAAAGCGGTTTTGAAATTTATGTTCTTGTTGTGGTAGTCGCCTAAGGATAGGTGACAGTATTGTTTTATGACTAAACGCAAGTAAACTCGCGTTAGGGTCCTAGAAAGTTATAGACTAGGTCAAAGCATTACTAATAACCTAATTCCCTATAACCATTGGCTCTGATACCATCTTTTCTGTCACACCCCGACCACGTGGAACATACAAAACGTGGCGGAAACGTCGGGGAGTGTTGTAACAGAATTAATGTTTCAAATCCATGGCAATTGAAGTTTCGTTTTATTGATTAAAAGTGTTACAATGTCTTAACAAACAAGGAAAATACAACATAATTAACTAGTCTTGCATCTTTTATTGTCACTAAAGCCCAAGTCTACCTATGTGTATCTTGATCATCTTATGCAACAGTTCCTGAAAAACACATGTGAAAATATGGTACGTCAGCATAAAAATGCCGGTGAGATACATAGGTTTTGTGAAAATAGGTTTCATGACTTATGTTTGAGAAAATGTTTAGTCATGAACCTTGTTATTTGCTTTGTTTTGTAAATCATTTGAAAATCGATAAGATCAGATGATATGTATAAATAATGTATAATGTATGGTTAAATGAATAACCATGTAAAATGAGTTTGTATTAGATAAGTTGTTTGTAAATCAATGTCTTGTGAAAAATATGTTATTTGTATAAAATGTTCTATGTCTCAACCTGAAATGATTCAGATAACGCTACAATATGTAATACCATACAAACACTTATATATAGGAAGTACCAGCGGCGTATCCACCATGCTTGTATCATATTACACACGCATCGTTACTTAATCACTTAATCAAACCAAACCAAACAATGTAAGATGTCTATGTTTAAACCAATTGCCAAATGTATTGAATAATATGTCAAAATGTTTATGTCAAGATGTAAACCATGTAATGTGTAACCAAAATGATATGTATGGCTAGTGAAATGCATCAACTAAACCATATGCACAAGAACATAGTATTGAAGTAAAACTTGGTTTAAATCAAAGTTATGTTTTGTGTAGTAAATGCATGATCAATGTAAATCATGTAATATGCGTCCAAAATGTAAGTATGTGATGAATAACAAATGTACTAAGTATGAAGAACAATGCAACGATTGAACATACATAGCATGTAAACTGTACTAAGTATGCAACAACAGACATACGTAGCATGCGACCTGTACTAAGTATGCAACAATAGACATACATAGCATGTGATGTAATGTAAAACAATGTACTAAGTAATGCACACAATGGCACACCTAATATGAAATGTAATGAAATCATGTACTATAATGTACTAATGAACATAACAAGTATATGATGTGAAAACAGGAAAGCACGAAAGTAACAAGTAGGCACATGTGTTCCACCCCAAAACAGTTTGGAAAACAGTAAAAGAGGGGTCTATGTACTCACTTGAGATTGCTCAGTAGTCCTTGAGTAACAACCAAACAATGCTAGAGATCTCGGAATCAAACGGCACCTAAATAGGTAACTACGTTAATTAACCGGACCTAAAACGGAAGATCTGATAGAATGAGGGTTCGTAAACCAAACGAGTATAGAGACTCGTGTCATATGGTTTAACAAAGCCTACATACTAATGAAACCTTAATCTAAGTGCCTTCGACCCATTACGACCCGTTTAGGTAGCTTATGCTACTTTAACGCGTCGTTCGCGTGAAACGCGTTCGGACCGCCTAACTAGTCCTATGACAAGTGTTATATGCCTAAACATGTTGCATAATCAGTTATGTGACAAAAGTTTAGGTTACATATGCTAAATTACCAATTATACATGAAAAGGGTATTCTGGTAATTTACCTAAGGCATATAAACTACCTATCATACAACTACTTAAACGATGTGACCATAGGGTATAACCTCGGAAGGTTATTCCCTACCTACTATGGTCACCTAATGTATTTGGTCGGATCCTAATGATCAACCAAACTGGGTCGGGTTCGAGGTATAAGCGATTTATTAGATCGCTTACCCTACGACCCTAGACAACGTGGTAATCAGTAGGCATAGTCCCAAGGGACTATGACCATCGTGATTACAATCACGTTGCGAAGTTCAAACGAACTTCGCATTGACCATTACTGGTCAACGTTGAAAGTCAAACAAAGTTTGACTTTCTGACTCGAAAAGCAGTAAAATAAGGAAAAGAACGAAAGAATACTTACCCAGGGTCCCCGAATGCTAATCCCGATTCAAGAATCTCAGGTATGAAACAATGGTTTCAACTTAGAGTTTCTAAAATCAGAATTCTAGTGCATTTGTAGTAATGGGGGGTGGGGTATTTATAGTATTCGGAGAACCGTTAAGATCGTTTCATGGAAAACGTGCCACGATCCAAGGCGTACACTTGTCGGGATGTTATGGTG